>JALGPX010000037.1:24291-66623 GCA_023515795.1 Amoeboaphelidium occidentale | reverse complement strand
GGAAAATGGCGAGTGTTTGCTTCTTATGTACCCTGCTATGGCAAGCGAACTCAAAAGCACTTATTATGAACAAAAGGACCCAATGATAATAGTGAACGCTAGCGAAACCGTGAAACTAAATGCCTTAGCTTCTGCTTCATGGAGCAACGATTTCGTTGGAAACATGTATATTGATTGTAAGAGCCTTCCTAAATTGGTTAATAATAATTATCGCCTGGAATATATTCTGTAACTTGTCTTCGGCAAGCTTTTTTCAACTTGCAATTTCATGCAGAACAAATATCGTGTAGGTATTCTTGGAGCAACTGGTGCTGTAGGCCAGAGGTTCATTCAGCTTCTAGAAAAACATCCATACTTTGATGTGGCCGTTGTTGGTATGATATTTAATATTTGGTTTTTACTTATGTCTTGAAGGCGCATCACAAAGATCTGCTGATCAATTCTACTCTGAAGCTGTTAACTGGATCTTACCAACACCGATACCTGGTGATATCGCAGCTTTGAAGGTCGTTGAATGCGTGCCTGAACATTTTAAGACATGCGATATTGTCTTCTCAGCGCTAGATGCATCTGTTGCAGGAGAAATTGAAGCTGAATTCAGAAAGCACGAGTTTCCAGTCTTCTCTAATGCGAAGAATTATAGAATGGCAAAAGACGTTCCACTGGTTGTACCGACTGTTAATTGGCAGCATTTGAAAGATCTCATAAATTATCAGAGGAAATTGCACAATCTCAAGAAGGGTTTCATTGTCACAAATGCCAATTGTTCCACCACGGGTCTTTGCGTTGCTTTAAAGCCTTTAAACGATGCATACGGTATTGAGCACATGAATGTTGTCACAATGCAGGCAATAAGCGGCGCAGGTTATCCTGGTGTCGCCTCGCTGGATATTCTTGGAAATATTGTTCCTTACATCAGCGGTGAAGAGGACAAATTGGAAACAGAACCTTTTAAAATTCTGGGGAAACTTGAAACTGATACCGATGGCAAAGTTCATGTAAAAGAAGAACGGTTCATAGCTGATGCAACGTGTAACAGAGTACCTGTTGTTGAGGGACACACTGAATGCGTCTCGCTTAGATTCAAGAGGCCACCTTCAAATATTGATGATGTCATTTCGCTTCTAAGGAGTTACAAGCCTTTTGGAAACTCTGATACAGAAGCTAAAATTGTATCGAAGTTGACATATAGGCCTTCAGTCGCAATTCAAGTTCTTGAAGGAAATTCTAGGCCTCAACCTCGCTTAGACTTGTACTTTGAGAATGGCTTCGGTGTAAGTGTTGGAAGATTGAGAAAGAGTAACTTTTGGCACATTGAATTCACTCTACTGTCACATAACACTGTTTTGGGAGCAGCTGGTGCCGCTATTCTAAATGCTGAAATCTGCGTTGCCCAAGATGTCATCCAATAAAGAACTTATATTTTCAGGATTGTTTTAACGCATAGTCTCAGGTTGCTTGATGACTTTTCGTGCTCAGCAATAGAGTTTTCATCGATGCTTACATCCAATTTCCTGCTTTCATGTGCATACATTCTTAGCAAGTTTCCAACATATCTAGTCAGAATCATATCAGGTACAGGATCCTAAATCTTAAAGTAAAGCTTGAATAACTTACCTCAGGTGGTATTAATTCTCTCATGGTTTCGTACAGGTTGATGTTGCTATCGGCAGGTGATAACAGAACTTCTGATTTTAAACTTCTGGCTGAAACCATAGGGAGCTGTAGAGCATGTTTCCTACTTATATTTTGGATTAATCCTCGAGGAGACACATCGACTATTCTCACAGTACCAGCCATGTCGTTGCTTATTGGAACCGGCGGAGGAGGAGCACCATCAAGAAAATTTTTGGCATTCACCGTATCCACCGTCATTAATTGTTCCCTCGATATCGAAGATTTCATTCCTTTTGCGACAGTGCCGGTATCAAGATCATCGTCATCATCATCTTTATGTACGACCATGGTCCCCCCTCCATCACCAAAACCAGCATTGAATGTGTTCACTTTGACTGTTCCAGAACTTTTGGATGTGCCAGCAACAGTTCTCAGTTTGTTTACGGTACCATCATTTTGAGCCTTTGGTGTTTCTGCTCTTAACTGAGCAGCCATTTTGCTTTGATCAACTAGTTCTATCAGTATTCTGGTGGAGCCAGCTGTTTCAATGAACTTTTCCTTCAATGCTTGAGTCGATGTCATTCTTAAATTCGGATCCTTCACGCAACATTTAGCAACAAATTCATGGAATTGCTCTGACCAGCTAGTTCCTTTTCTGGATAACTTTGGTGGAGGGTCTCTCAGAATTTTAAAAAGAACACGCATAGGATGAACTTGAGCGTGAGGCGGAACAAGCTCAGCCATTTCGATTGCAGTTATACCAATAGACCAAACATCTGCTTTGCCGTCATAACTAGACTCTTGAATAACTTCAGGTGCCATCCAGTACGGTGTTCCAATAAAAGTGTTACGTTTTGCCAATGTTCCATCAAGCTGAGCACTAACACCAAAATCAGCAAGTTTCACTTCGCCATTGTCTTTCAAGAGAATGTTGCCTCCTTTAATATCGCGATGTATCTTTCCAATTGAATGAAGGAACGCTAAACCCTGCAAAGCTTCCCTGCATATCACAGCAATCTGTGCTTCTGTCAAAGGTCCATCCACAAGTTTACAAATGTCCCGCACTGAACCTGCACCACAGTACTCCATTATGATCTACGATTTAAGCGACTGGTAACGCTTAAAAATACCCATATTTGCTCTTCTCCCTTTGCTTCATCCTTCTTCAGGAACGAGCCGCCATAACTAACAATATTCTTATGAATGCAGCTCTGTAAGAAATTCACTTCTGTGGAAACTTCCTTTAAATCTTCTCCTGGTTCAAGCTTTATGATTTTTACTGCATAGATTTCTCCACTACTGATGGATCGACCCTTGAAACAAGTCAGGACACAATCCTCTTCCTGCAAGTACCTTGTAAACTTCTCCGTATGATCCGGAACCCAAAACTTCCACTAGTTGAAACACATTAGAAGGGTCTTCATTTTGTATTGTGATTTTAGCTCCACCTGCTTCTATGACTCTGGCTTTTTCATCTTTACTTGCCATGTTGTTGCTCTCACAAAAAGACCAAGAACTAGCGACTAACACAAATAAATCCGTCATTTATTGAACCTTTCTCTTCTTAGTCTCTGCTGGTCCTTCAGAAAACTGGGACTCAGTTACACCCTTACCCATGGCTGCAGTTGAGGCAATACCTCCTTGAACAACCTTGATCAATTGATCATAGTAATTGGCACCACTCCAGGTCTGGTGCTGCAAAGTTTCAACACCTCTTTCACGTTCCAATCTCTGAACACCTTGAACGTAAGCAGCCATTCCTCTTGTTGCGTAGTCTTTTGCAAAGGTGTCAATAGACAATGCATTGCAGTGGAAACCGCCAAGAGTGATAAATTGCCAACAGAAACCCATTTTACCCAAGTCTTTGATGAAGGTTTCGAATTCATGATCAGTCATACCAGCAGCATCCCAGTTAAATGAAGGCGATAAATTGTAAGCCAACAACTTGTTTGGATGTTTAGCTAAAACGCCCTCAGAAAACTCCTTTGCTTGAGCCCTAATTGGTTTCTTAGTTTCCATCCACAACAAATCGCAGTAAGGTCCAAAAGCAACTGCACGATTAATTGCACACTTGGTTCCACCTTGGTAGCGATAAAAGCCTTCACGGGTTCTTGGAGAATCCCAGTCAAAGTGTACTTCAACTCCCATAGTTTTAGCCAATGCAGCAGCATCTGCGTGACTAATAAGCTGTGACTTTTCTTGCCATTCCTTGATAGCCTTGTCGCCTTTTCCTGCCTTCTTTAATGCATCAGTTACGGCATCGCCATACAATCTCAGCTGTGCCTTCTCCAACCATTCATCTTCAATCTTTTGCAATGCATCACCAGTCTTACCAGCATTTTCGGCATCTTGTAAAACTTTTACCAACGGCTCAACTGGTTTAGTAGCTCCAAGAATGAACGCATGATCTCTATAGTCAATAGAGGAAGTGATCAATGTTGCAGCTTCAGAGTCAGTGCGGGCAACGATAACGGTTTCAGTGTTCATAATGTCACATTGCAAACGCAAAGCAATCAAACGATTGATATGCTCAGAAATTGGAACCAATACCTTTCCGGCCATATGACCACATTTCTTTGTTCCAGCAGCCTACACATAAGCTAGATACATAAAAAGCAAATTACCTGATCTTCAATGTGAACTCCAGCAGCACCACGCTCAACCATCATCTTTGTCAACTTCATATTTGCAGTGATACCGCCGTGTCCAGTATCAGCATCAGCAACAATTGGTCTTAGGAAATCAATAACAGGGCCAAGCTTACTGCGTTCTTCCTTTGAAACACTCATTCTTGCTTGATATTGTTTCCTATCATGAAACAACTGAGCCAAAAACAGATGTTCAACCTTGTTTGGTACAGTGTCCATAGGATAATCAGCCAAATCAGGACCAGGTTCATTTGAAGTTGAAGCAGTTGAAGAACATTGCCAACCTGAAACATAAACAGTCTCAATGTACTTTGCCATTTGAGCAACTTGAATAGGATCCAACGCACCAAAAGTGTGGGAAGCAGTCTTGGCCTTGTGATGCGATTGCAACAGGGACCATAACTTCTTTGCTTGTTGGTTTGAAGCGTATGACTGTTCGAAAGTACCACGCAACTCAGCAACACTTTCAGCAGTGTAAGGACGCTTTACACCATTGAAACGATCTGATGCCCACCATTTCTTGATCACCTTGACCCTCTCGTCAAAAGCCTTCTGTTCGTCGTCAATGAAATTCTTTGAAGTCATCTCTCGAAAAACCGAAACAGTGCGACAGTCTGGGCGTTTTAGCGGTGTGAAAATTTCGACGAATCACGCAGCAGTTTGTGCAGTTTCAACAGTCAAGCGTGGACTGCGATAGCGTATGGTCACCCAAAAGACGATCTAGAGATCTGCAGAGCCTGCATTTTATTTTGTTGAGGACAAGGGTTCCAAGGACAGATCGTAGAGGAGCCACTCAGTCAAAATTCTCTGTAGATACTCTACATTTAGGTAATACAGGTATGATCACATATAGAGTCATGTAAGGAATGCTCTATAAAGTGATAATCATTCAATATTTATTGTCTCTTTATGATCGGTTCTGGTGTATCATGGCTGAACCGCTGTTGTATTTACGTATCACAGAACATCAGATTTTTCAGATCTCAACCGCCTTCACTCCCATTTGTTGCTAGTCGCAAACAAGACCGAGTCAATAACCCGATTAGCAGTCGTGAAAGCTTGCTGATTCATTTCGATGCGGTTCGAATCGACTAATCTAGCAAGTGACTGTTTCGGATCAAACCAGGATAGTCGCAACGAACAAAGTAAGTCAACATAATCTGGGTAACTTTCCAAAAAGTTAAACACCTCTTTCGAAACCCCAAAGCTCCCTGCCCATGCGCTGTTCTTTGGCAAATTATCGCGTGACTCACCCGAGAATACAATAGTGCTGCTGCTCGCATCCCGACCAAGTAGACTCCAATCCATCTCATCTGATCCAACTTGAAAAAAGAGGTACATATACGGAGCTCCAAAATCATGTGGGAGCCTCACCAGTTGGAGTTTCTTTTTCAGCTCATCAGCGGTGGTTCCTTCCGGTGGCAAAGCATCGGCAAAACATTGAGAGAACATCGTTTTCAGGCTGCTTTGCCGAGGTTTATCGTGTAAGGCGTTGTGTTTTGCGGGCTCAAAAATGACATCGATCACCAGTTCAAGCTCCTCTTTGGTCTTGATGCTTCTGGATCGGATTTTGGACTCAATTTCGCTTGCAGCATTTTTGCAGAAGCCTTTCAAATTGGTGAGCATTGGAAGGTCCAGCTGAAAGCTGGCCTTGGCATCTGAGATCTTCTTGCTCAAAAGATTCGTGTCTGCATACCTCGTTTGACTGTAAAGATTGTCCACAATATTTTCGGGAACCTGCGGAAGACCCAGTCCTTTCTCGTAATTTTTTACCTGAACTAGCATCAGACTATATTCACCATTCCCCAACTTCACTACAATCATCAAGTCAACCAGTTCCTGGTTTCTCTTGCAAAAGATTCCCATTCGCAAAGAATAGTAATGGGCGAGAAATTTCTTGGGTGGCAATTCCGTGACGTAGACGAAGTGGTTGAAGTTGATTGTTCCATCCATCAGTAATTTGGCCGCTTCTTGGGAATCAAAGGCGTTATTCATTGCTTCGAGTCGAGTCGGACCATACAGGCTACTCAAAAAATCCTTGACCTTCGTAACAGGCTCTTGAAACGAGTCTTTGCACATTAGTAATATGCACTTGACCAACAACTCGCCTTTATATCCTGCTTCAACAATTCCAGATGCTATGTAACTTTTGAGAGATGTCAAAAGGCGCTTCCACGTAATAAACCCTTTATCCTCATTCAATCTAGTAACGCTTGCAGCCGCGGTTGCTAGCACGGGATCGTTCACATAGCCCACATTTGCGTATTGACGGTCATCTGTAATGTAGTACAAATAGGCGCCATGCGAACGGACCAAATCATACGCTAATTGTTCTTGAGCATGGTAATCAACAGCAAGACGTGCACCGAGAATTGCAAGACAAACAGTTTCAGTTGCGTCACGATCGTTTATCCACTTTGGGCCACACAACTTTGCCTGGGCCACTTGCAATAGTGTCTGCTCGTCATCATAACTTTTCCAAAGATATCTACCAAACCGTTTCAAATCAAGCAAATTAAGGTCCCCGTTGGGCAAAGAGGTCTTGTCAACAGTCTGGAATGGGAGTCGGACAAACGACGGGAACAATTTCTTATTTTGCAAAAAGCGAAGACTCTGGTCGGGGAGGATGATTGGTGTGTAGTCTGAAATCGAGCCATACGTGTCCAGGACTACAAAGGCAAGCCTCATGCTTTCCAGTTTTGGCATAAAACTTGCTGCCATTCGGAAGTAATGGTAAAAACTTTGGCTGGACGGCTCGACAGGGTTCAACAAAACATGACATTCATCCACAATAAACGTCAATATTCTCTGACTGTTCAAACCCTTCCCATCACAAACGCTGCGTAATTTTTGAGTCATGGTTTTAAGGTACATGTACGGCTTCAAATATAGCTGATGCCCAAAAGTAAACTTGGCAATGTGTTTGTTGTCACAGGTACTGATGAAGGAGAGCCATGATCTAAACTTTGCTAGTAATTCCTTGTAGAACGTCGTGGAGTTTCCATTATTATCTCTTCCGCCTTCTTTCCAACACTGCATATCAAGAACCTCCTCGCAAGTTATCGATGGAGCACCGTCCGATATCATTTTTTCGAGCGTCAACATGAAGGCAATCACGAGGTTCAAATAGTATGCAACATATAACTGAGCGGTGCTGACAGAAGAAACACAGCCCAAAACACGCCGTACGTGATCCTTTGACGGTGTAAATAAGGAAGCGACAACCGATCTGGGAGGATAGCCAGAGCTTTTAAAGTCACGCATGCACACATAAATTGAAAGAGACTGCTTCCCTCGCTCCAAACAAACCCTGCTCTTTCCAACCCCGCTGGCTTGAACCATCGCAACAACAGGGGCAAGAAAATCAGCTTTTGTAACGAAGTCATTTGCCGTGTTGATAACGGTTGCATTAAAGTCTGCCATCACTCCGTCGTTGTCAATAAATTCATCATCAAACGCAGCCTTCAACGGCGCTAATTCTTGACGAACCATTTGCAGATCCGAGGCATCTTTAATATTCTCCACACAATCACTTAGTCCCTTTGCTAAAGCTTCACCAAACAATGAAACATTCTGGCTGACAAATGAAGATGCTTCAGTAAAATTATGCTTTTTACACAGTTCCAAGTAAGCCTTTACCCAGGCAACAGTGCCGGTATCTAGAGGAATTGTAGTCACCTTCAAGAATTTCATCAACTCTTTCAATGGTCTGCGATATTAACAACCACATCATAAGACTGCAATTTTAATTCAACATTGCTTGCAACTTGAGGTAAGCGTGCAAGAATCGTGCCGTAATCAGTCGCCGGAATATTGTCAAGTGTGAATGGAAGTGCGATCGCTTTCTTTGACCAGTCGGCCCATTCAAACGACACTTTGTTGCCGTTCCCAAGGATAGAATTGACACCGCTTTCAACATCAGGAAGAATAACTATTTTCTCTGAGCCAACATCCATCTGCGGAAGGGATAGAATCTCTTTTTCTTCTTGCGGGCTAACTTTCTCAGGCTCTTGTGCAGACGTTTGCGTAGTGATCACCAATTTCTCGACACCCTCAGCTAAATGATCTTTTGATGGCGACGATCCAGAGGGCAAAGAAGAGTTTGACTCGAATTTCTTGAGCAGCTCCCTCACCGATGTCATTTTGCACAAAGAAAAAGTGTTTAGCACCACGCATCATATCGACAACGCTTTCCGAAATGGAGCGTTTGTTAAAGATTCTGCAAGAAAGATATCAAGAAACACTTGCAATTAGTATCCTTTAAAGTAAGCGCAAGACCAGGGTTCCCGAGAAGTGTCAAAGATCATAATCATCGAAGAAAAAGCATCAAACATGAACACCTGCTAGGGCGAGACGTGAAAGCTATCTAAATACAGCTGTTGTGAGTTTTATATCATCAAGAATACGATATTATTTTGATCATTCTAAACACTTGTTAAACATAACCAAGACTCATCACAATACAATCCGATAGACAAATGCAGAGCACACTCACGAGTAAAGAATATCAGGGCGTGTTTATGATCTGTTTGAACATTCTCGAAGCATATTTAATGATCATATTTTTTAGTACTTTTTGGTACCAAACAAAGACACGATCAAAGTCCTCGCGTCCGGAATTTTCCATAGTAACCATCTGGCTTCGTCAATGTATCGTTTGAGACTTTGACGACGATTTATCTGCAGATAAACAGTAATATCTTCAGATAGATTTCCTTTCAGTAAAGGAGATATCGGCTGATAAATGTTCAGTGCGTCTTGACATTGTTTGAACTCACAAAAGCGTTGACTTCACGCTGAGAGTGATTCGAAACTCAAACCGAACAAGATGTATGAAGTTCATGTTAAAGTGATACTGACAGAGAATATGAAACCGGATGTGATCAAGTTGAAGAAAGAGTTGGTAAAGAAGAAGAAGCATTCACAGCTTTCTGAAAATACTCCAAGAAGCTCTTATCCTCTTGACATAATCCGAGAATGAAGGAAATAGAATTCTGAAGTACAAAGACTACAAGATCTCAACTGGGTAGAATCTCGTTGTTATGAATGATTTTACAGCAGCTAATTACATGGCAAATATCGCAATTTATCACTTCTTAACCGGAGAAAGATACCCCAGTTTCAGTAGGCAAGTCTGAGCCGGAAAATCAGTGACCGCTGCATAAAAGACGCAGCTCTATTTATCCACAAAATAAACGATATTACTTCTCAGATTCTTGTTGTCTTGGCTTGAAGAATCACATCACCCAATCGTTTTCTGAATCTGAATGCCAAAGCGAGGACGAACACAGCAGAAAAGAACAGCGGAATATTCTGACAATGAAGAAGAATACGATTACGCTTCCGATGATGAAGGTACCGCTCAAACTGTTACTGAACTAATTTTGTGGCAGATATCGTTCCAACGCATGCAACGGTCAAATTGCCTGGCAGAAAGAGCGCACCTTCAAATGTAGAGGAGTTTATTGATTGTACTGATTTGAAATTGAAGAAAGACCATGAGAATCGACCGCTATGGATATCGCCGGAGGGAACCATTTACCTGGAAGCATTTGCGCCTGTTGCTGAACAAGCCATCGATTTCTTGGTTGCAATTGCCGAGCCTGTGTCTAGGCCTTCTTTTATACACGAGTACAGACTAACCGCATATTCGCTTTATGCTGCTGTTTCTATTGGTTTAGAGACTGAGGACATTATTCAAGTTCTAGAACGCTTATCTAAGACAGTCGTTCCGGAGAATATCGTTGAATTCATTAGAGATAATACGAGTTCCTTTGGGAAACTTAAGTTAGTTCTGAAGCACGGAAGATACTTTGTTGAATCGAGTTATCCGGATGTTCTTCAAGTATTGTTGAAAGATGAGGTAATCAGAGATTTGATTGTAAAGGAAGAAACTGATGACGCTGTGACATCATCAAGTGCAGCTAAGCAGAATAAGATTGTTGAGATTACTGATAACGGGGCTCCTGTAGAACAAGATGAAGACCTTAAAGCCCCAAAGACAGGAGACATTTTCATTTCTGATCTAAACATTGAGGATGAAAATGTTGATGATGACGAAGAAGATCGCGTGTATTCTTTTGAGATCAATTCAAAAGGAGTTGAGACTTTACGGAGGCGCTGTAATCATATTGATCATCCTCTAATTGAAGAGTATGACTTTCATAATGACACTTTGCTGCCAAATCTTGATATTGATTTGAAACCAACAACTGTTATTCGACCATATCAGGAAAAGTGTCTTAGTAAAATGTTTGGTAATGGAAGATCAAGGTCTGGTATTATCGTTTTGCCTTGTGGTGCTGGTAAAACACTTGTTGGAATCACTGCGGCTTGTACTTTAAAGAAAAGCACGTTAGTTCTGTGTACATCTGCTGTTTCTGTTGAGCAATGGAGATCTCAATTCAAACTCTGGTCTACTGTACAAGATCATAACATTGCAAGGTTTACATCAGAATCTAAAGAACAATTTTCTGGAGATGCTGGTATTGTTATTTCAACTTACACAATGGTTGCGTATTCCGGTAAAAGATCATACGAGGCACAGAAGATGATGGATTTTATTACAAACGTTGAATGGGGTTTTCTTTTGCTGGATGAAGTTCATGTTGTCCCTGCAAATGTTTTCAGGAAAGTTTTGACAAATGTTGCAGCGCATACAAAACTTGGTTTGACTGCTACTTTGGTCAGAGAAGATGACAAGATCACAGATTTAAATTTTTTAATAGGACCAAAGCTTTATGAAGCCAATTGGCTGGATTTGGCGAAGAAAGGCCATATCGCTAATGTTCAGTGTGCAGAAGTCTGGTGTCCAATGACTGCGGAATTCTATGCTGAGTATTTGAAAGCATCATCTAGGAAACGCAGGCTTCTTTACGTGATGAACCCAAACAAGTTCAGGGCATGTCAATTTTTAATCCAGTATCATGAAAGGAGAGGCGACAAGATAATTGTCTTTAGTGACGATGTTTATGCTTTGATCAGTTATGCTAAAACATTGATGAAGCCTTATATTTGTGGTCCTACTAGTCAAACAGAAAGAATGAGAATTCTTCAATATTTCCAAAATGATCCCACTTGTAATACTATATTTCTTTCTAAGGTTGGAGATACTTCGATTGATTTACCTGAAGCGACTTGTTTGATTCAAATTTCTTCACATTATGGTTCACGCCGACAGGAAGCACAAAGACTTGGTCGAATTTTGAGAGCTAAACGTAGAAATGACGAGGGATTTAATGCTTTCTTCTATTCGCTTGTTAGTCAAGATACCCAAGAAATGTATTATTCAACGAAAAGACAACAGTTTCTGATCGACCAAGGATATGCTTTCAAAGTCATTGTAGGTCTTCCTCCAAGTGTTGAAGACGCTAAGAAGTCCAAGGATCCGCATATGGTTGACGTGAATGAACTTGTTTATGCAACTAAGCAGTCACAGCTCAAACTACTAAACGACGTTTTACTTGCGACAGACGCAGATTTAAAGGATGCCGAAGAAGATGTTGCGATTGCAGATGACATATCTAAATTACCAATGGAATCTGACAGCAGAGGTCCTAAAGCCAAAGTTAGAAAGTCTACTTCTGGGCTCAAATCATTGGCTGGCGCAGACAATATGGCTTATATCGAAGTACAAAAAACAGACAAGAGAGAACCGAAACGTGAGAGATCTGCTTTCTTCAAGAAATTTCTGGGTTAATAGACACTTTATTATCTTTTTAATGAAGTTGATTTGTCTTGTTCACGTGTTTTTGATCGCATGCTATTTAGACCGGTTTCAGGGGTGCGATAACTTTACAATTTTTTCAAGTTCAAATGAAACAGAGCTATTGTATTGCAATATCATTGCTTCTTCTTCAGCTGTGGATATCGACTTTGGAAGCGATCCCAACTGGTGAAAAGAAAGATTTCAAGTTTACTGATTTCTTGAACTGGGGATCAAGAGACGCGGGAAGACCTGTTGAGATTGAAATGCAACCCTTGAGAAGAAGAACAGAACAACGCGCCGCAGATAATCGTCCACCTGAAAGGCCTGCACCACCGAAAGAAAAGAAGGTGAAAATGATCACTAAGTCGATTCAAACAGATCCTGTCCCGAAAACACCGTGGCATAAAACACGTGGTGGAAAGGCTGCCTTAATAGTTGGCGGTGTTGGTGTTGGACTTACTGCTCTTGGAGCTGGTCTCCTAGCTGCAAATTCAGAAAAGGTCAAAGAAGTTAAAGAAGTACAATCACAACAACCTCTTGTCGTTGTTAATAATCCGGCACAACCTCAACAACCTGTGAACCAGACTACACCTACTCAAGCTGAACAACCACAAGCTACACCCGCTATAGCACCATCTCTGGTTCCTGTAGGAATATCATCCGATAATACTCAAGCTTCAGACAAACCTGTTGATCAGCCTCCTATTCAATCTGAAGAACCAGTGTCTCCGGGACAAGAAATTGCACCAATAGCTTCGCAACAACCAACGCCTGATAGTGCAGCAAATGTAGACGGTCCGGACCAAGTCGCTGCCATCAAAGACGTGTTTAATATGGACGCGCCATCACCGTCATCGGCTGCTCCAAGCTCTCAAACTACTCCACCCACGGATACTAATCCAGATATAACTAATAGCAACCTGGAATCTATTCTGTCCATAGATCCATCAACGCTCAAAATGCCTTAATAATATACTCGATTTCCTCTATCGCAAGGCTGAAACAACGCCGATCATTTAGGGTTGATCCAAAGCAAAAAATTTTACCCACTTCAATTCTTTTATAAAAATCCGTTGAAGGTAATGACGTCTTCTGCAAAGTCGACTAGCATTCACGGATGTATTTTGATTTCGGGCTAAGCCGTGTCATAATGCTTCGTGAATGCGTGCACTTTGCGTCGTTTTATAGAGAACATGTACTGATGGCGTAGATGCAAATTTTCGTTAAAACTTTAACCGGAAAGACCATCACATTGGAAGTGGAGTCATCAGACACCATTGAGAATGTTAAGCAGAAGATTCAAGACAAGGAAGGAATTCCTCCAGATCAGCAGCGTTTGATCTTTGCTGGAAAGCAATTGGAAGATGGCCGTACCTTGTCTGACTATAACATCCAGAAGGAATCCACTTTGCACTTGGTCTTAAGATTGCGTGGTGGTGGTAAGAAGAGAAAGAAGAAGGTTTACACCACCCCTAAGAAGATCAAGCACAAGAAGAAGAAGGTCAAGTTAGCTGTGCTTAAATATTACAAGGTTGATGGTAACGGAAAGATCACACGTCTTCGTCGCGAATGCCCTGATGAATCTTGTGGTGCTGGCATCTTTATGGTAATTCTTTGATATTTCGTTATATGACTCTTTTAGGCTGCCCACTTCGATAGACAGTACTGCGGAAAGTGCTCTCTTACTTTTGTTTACCAGAAGGATGGTCAACAAGCTTAAGGAGTGTTATAACAGACTATGACTAATAAACATGACTTCATATCTCGAAACATCCAAGATCATTTGAACAAGCTGGTAAAGTAACGTCAGGATGGTAATGGGTGGTATCGCGTGGGATACCAGCCTGCTTGTTTTTAAGTATCATTAAGCCGTGCTAATGTTCGAAGAGACCTGAATGTAACTCCTCTTCGAGGGCGTTGGCGTGGAACCGAAATTTGATCAAATTTTTTTCAATCACGGCCTTTGAATATTTCTTTGGATAAAAAAGGTAATAGTCGAAAGAAAACGAAGCGTTTCTCTAATTGCCGTAGATGGCTGCTACCGCTGAGGAACCAAAGATCGAAGAGATCATTGACGACGTTGAAGATGTTGAGCACAAGCACGGAGAGAGTGAATCTGAGGATGAGCACAATCACGAAGGTCACGACCATGACCATGATGGACACAAGCAGTCCCGTGGAGAAAAGAAGGCACGTAAAGTGTTTTCTAAGTTGGGTCTTAAGCATGTGCCTGGAATAGACCGTGTCACAATGAAGAGGTAAATGCTGCTTTATGCGCATTTTGGATCTTATTAACATTATAGACCAAAGAACATTCTTTTCGTCGTCAACAAGCCTGATGTATACAAAAGCCCAACTTCTGATATGTACATTGTCTTTGGTGAAGCAAGAATAGAAGACTTGAACTCACAGTTGCAAGCTTCTGCTGCTCAACAGTTCAAGGCTCCAACTGAAGGTGCTGCTGGTGCTGAGAAGGCCGACGATGTTCCTGAGTTGGAGGAAGTTGATGAAGAAGTTGATGCAACTGGTGTCGAAGAGAAGGATATTGAAATGGTTATGAGCCAAACCTCTGCATCTCGCTCAAAGGCTATCAAGGCATTGAAGGATAACGAAAACGATATCGTCAACGCAATTATGCAACTTTCCATGTAAAGAGGTTACGATCTAATAAAAACTATTATCTAAAACCTTTCTTATATTAAATTCTCAGTTTGGTGCTGAAGTTTTATCGCGGATCTTTTCACGAATTTCACTGACATCTGCTTCCAATTCCAAAGAGCAGATGGTGGACTGCAAGCCGGACAGAATTTCCATAGACTTTGCGTGATATTCCATTTCACCGTATATCATTTCGTACAACGCACTCTGAATGTCTGAAGTTTTCTTTATGTGAAAGCTTTCAACATGATCCGCGAACGCAGCTGAGACGTGGCCCAAGTCTTTAGCTGCATTATTCAACTCCATTTGTGACTAAAACAATAAGGACTTAGGTCGTCGAATCTCACCTTTGAAATTTTTGTTCTGTTTCCAGAATCTTGAATTGTAGTCTTATCGAATTCAAACTGCTTCTTTTGTTCTTTAGCGACAGCCAGATCTCTGTTTCTAACATCATCCTAACAGTATGATCAGATCTCCTCAAGGGAGTTTAAAGCGTACTTTCAAGTTCTTACAGATCGAATTGTAAAGTTTCAGAGGCTCATTGACTTTAGTGTCGATTCTGTCGTGCTATAATTGATCCATAAGATGTTCATAATGATCAATAATCTACCATATACTTTCTGTATTCTTCAATATCAACTAACGCTTCTGCTGATGAAAGAAGTGCTTGTTTTATATTAGGAGTCTCAGTATCAGAGAATCCCTTAAGAGCCAGGGCAAGGTTTAATCTCTTGCCTCTTACTTCTATAAAAGTATAAATGTGATGATCAATGCAACTATCCTACTTTCTTGTGTTTTCAAGTATGATTGCAGAGCTTTTCTGAACTCTGACATATTCCTCTCAGTTTCATGAACCTTTTTAAGTACATATCTAGCCTTATCATCACTTGATCATCAGTTTTTATGATAATTTTAGTTGATTACCTTCCTTTGACAGTATTGGACATCATCTTTGGAAGCTGCGACAAGATGAAACAACACCAAGAAAACACGCTGCATGTCTTCATTTAGCCAGACAAGTAAGGTCATACTTTTCCGACTTCTTGAAGCGCCAATGAAGATGCGACCTCCTTAGATCTTGTCTACAGAACTTCTCGCCTTTTTTGTATCTCGATTGAAACAAGCTTTTCTAGTAATGAAAGACGCATTGATTACAAAAGGCCAAGCACCCAACAAAACGGTACATGTAATGCCATGCGAAATTAAGCACGATGGACCTGCGAATGTAAGCAGCTTCTTCATAGTCGAAAAAGTCACTATAAATGGTTTGTACCGTAATGGTCGTTCATGCTGAGTTTAAAGGCGAGCAAAAGGTCAGTAGCACATTCAGGGGAAGAAGACTTTTTGCTAAAGAGGCCAACTTACCGGAAGGCTACAAAGGTTCTTTCATAATTGAATGTCGTTCCTTGTGACTGTTACAGGGTGCATTTACAAGGAAACAGCGAAGAGGATCGGCGCAGATGGTTCAAATGATGAAAATAATGAGAACGCCTCTCCCTTTAATGATCACAATGTTCAGTACCAGGCAATAGCTGAGTTTGACAAGTTTCATGTATGGGAACATGACGAAGAACCGTGCACAAAGAGTAATTTAATATTTAAAACTATGGACTACATTCGCCTAGCTAAGACGGTAAGCGTAAATGCATAAGATCTGACTCTATAGTTGCATTCTATCGATGATTAATGTAAATTGTATCAATAGATTTCTGGTTCCGTGGTTGTTTCAACTTTTCTGATCAGTTCAACTTTAGCAGAACAGCGATTGACATTTGATATGGCATCTTTATTACAGCCTTCTAGTGGTCCTGTGAAAAAGAGCACTTCAGGGCTTCCGGCCAAGCCCACAAGCTTAAGGGCAGAAATTGTTCATAATCTGATCCACAAATGCCTCGAAGATTATAGAACTGCTCTTGATCTCAATAAGAAGTTGGTTGGTTTGGAATTCCCAAAGAATATTACTATACTGCAGCCATGTCTCACTCACTTGAATCTATCGGAAAATGAAGTAAGTTCAAGAAGATGATGTTGATCGTGACCTTGCTTAGCTCGTTTCATTACCCGACTCCATATCACAACTTACGAATCTTACTTCTCTGGATCTAAGTTCAAATATGCTTACTGTTATACCTGCGCAGATATTCAAACTGACCCTGTTGCAAGAATTGAACATTAGCAGTAAGTGATCAATTCCGATTTGATCAATTAAATCATACATAGATAACGAGATCAAGATTATCACAGGAGAAATAACTGTGCTCAAGGATTTAGAGACTTTTGTGGCATCTAAAAATATGATTATTGATGTAACACCTCGCTTGACTGAACTGCTGAATCTGAGGGATTTGGATTTGAGTCACAATGATATTGTGTTCTTACCCAGCGAGTTTTGTAACTTCAAGAAGCTGAAGTCTTTGGATGTTAGAGCTAACCCGCTTCAATTTCCGCCAAAGTCGGTTGCTGACAAAGGTATCGACAGTATTTTATCCTTTTTGGGTGACAAAACCTATGCAACTATCAGCAGAAATGAAAATCGTTATTCTACACTTAAGCAGGCTCTAAAAGAAAAAGGCGCAAAAAGAAGAACCACAGCATTTAGTTTGAATGCGTTTGCATACAATAATGGCGAGATTAATGCTGCGTTAGCCGGAGGTGCAAATTATAAAGGCTCTGCAACAGCACCGGGAGCTATTCCGGAAGACGAAGAGCTCACTTTGATCGAACCAGTTCATCATCTGATGCCAAAAAGGAATCGGGCAGCTTCAGTTGTAAAAAATTCCACCATGAAAAAGCAACAGACTGTTGGTATCGCTGAACCTTTGCTAGAGGAAAATATGGGCAACGTAGCATCACAGTTGAATAATTTAAGAGATACAAGAAAGAAAATTATTGATGCGAGAACAGAAGCCATGAATTTAGCAAATTCTGGAACATCAAACCAACAGGTTAAAGAGGTAGAGACCCTTGATAGACAGCACGGCTTTGAAAACTCCCTTAGTTCAATGAATGAGCAGATAAAGACTGCTATGGATAATAATGATAATAATTTCTTAATGAATCTTGCTCAGCAAAGAAACAATGTGCGCATACAGTACGTGAAAGATTTACGCTCTTCGTACAATGAAATGATTCAAAAAGCTTATGCTTCACCAGAAGACGTCTTGAACAAGCTCGACAGTGTTTCTAGATCTGATCAAGCTGCTTTCTCAAAAGTTTCTACTCTGATTAACAAAACCATGAAGAAAACCAATGAAGCTGCTAAAGCATTTTTGCAAGCTATTGAAGAAGAGTCTGCCGTTTTAGAAATGAATCGTGAATGGATTATCAAAAGTAATTTAGCTTTTCTGCTCAGTCTTATTTTTAGTTTATCAATGGTTCTATGCAACGAAAGCAAGAGAGAACTTGCTGAATGTCGAAAAGATCGGCAACATGTCAAAGAAGATTGCTTACTTCGAAGCTCTTAGAATGGCAGAGTTGGTCAGAGTACCAACACCAACACAAGTTGCAACAATGATCAAGCTTTTTATTGATCTTTCATCTGAGACGGATGAAAATGCAAAGATGGGTCTTTTCTCGAGAGCTATTGACTCCATGGTTGCATCGGCCGCAACAGTGCTAACTTACGAGGTCAATTTAGCACATCAAATTGAAGTTTTGGCTGAGAGTGAATATCCCGAAATGAAAGCTTTGTATCCAGATTTGGTTTCTAACGTCACTAAGAATGCTAATACCCCGTTTGTGAACTATCGTTTTGATGATTATGAAGAATTGATCCCAATGGACTCTGATAGCAAGCAGTCGGTAGGAGTGAACATGTATGGAAGGAAATGTATCGTTAAGAAGCTACCAGTGAATTCGATCGAACAGGCTGAGAAGTGCAGAAGAGTTATAGACTTTTTGTACAAGCACAGACATTCCAACATTACACCTGTTTATGCAGCCTGGTTTGAAGATGATTATTTGTTTGTTGAGGAACAGCTTGTTGCTGGAATTACTTTGAGAGACTGGATGGAAAAGAATCCTTTCGCTCCATTTCAAAAAGTTAGAGAAATCCTTTATGACGTACTACAAGCCCTTGCCTTCCTTCATAGGTACAATTTTTGTTGGGGCTCTATCTCCAGCGAATCCATCATTATGGTTCAGGACGAAACTGATCCAGAAAGTATCCGTCCAGTTTTAGGAAACTTTGATTATCTGTTTGGAGAACAATTGAATGATACAGATCCTCCAGAAGCACAAGAGGCTGGAAGAAAACTTTACACAAGACCCTCAGATATGTTTTACTTTGGCCAACTGGTTTGTGAAGTCATGTCAACGGATCATCTCGTTGCAGTATTTAAGAGGAAAGAAAGCGGAAAGAAGGATTATGATATGCCACAATTATCTGCAAAGTATGCCAGTAAACACTTGCATATTCTTGTTCAGGATTTGATATCCTGCTATCCTGAAAAGAGAATATGTGCTAACGCTTTTATTCACCATCCTTACTTCAAAGTAGATAGAGATCCAACGAGTGCTTCGGATCAAGGCGTTAAAACGTCAAGATTGAACAGATTCTATATGGATCTTTTTGCTTGCACAATAAGTGGCGGAGTATTGCTTGCTGAAATGGAACCTTCAGCTGAGAATAACGATATTGTCAAGCAATGGCTAACTTTGGGCCAGTTTACTCCGTTTGAGGAACTTGATTTCAAAAAGGTCATGGTTTACTCAACTGAAGGTGTTTATGAAGACTATGTGAAGATCTTTTTTGAGCAGATATCAGAGATAAGCAATGATTACTTTATCCCTGTTTCCAGAGAACTTCCTCACAGCAAGTTTGTACTGCCAAATCCATCCTTCACAGATTTAAAGAAACTTGAAACGATTGGAATCTTCTTGCGAAGATGGGCTTCAGATGGTTACAGTATTCCATCTATCTTCCCGCCAGTCTTCTTCAAAATGTTGCTTGGTAAGACCTTGACGAATGCGGATTATGAAACCTGTTATCCTTTCGAATCCACGAGAAGATATGCAGCATCTACTGCTTACCAAGATGATATGAATGACCTAATCAAAACAAAATTTACTGACGCCTTGAAGCAACAAATGGGTGCTATCTCAAAAGGATTCTTCGCTGGACAGATGGAACTTACTTTCCGTTCTTTAAGTGCTCTTGATGTTGCTGCTTTCTTACATGGCCGCTGCAATGATCAATTATCCGGCTCGTTACTCAGACAGATGACTTCTGTTGATGGTTTTGATCTTGACGCTAATACGTTGGACTTTTACTGGATGTGGATAGATAGCTTGTCGGATTCTGAGCTGAGAAAGTTTTTATTCTATGTATGCGGAAGATATGCACTATCCGAGATTCCTGTTTTACAATGTGGCCACGCAAACTATGTCCTTGAACATAGTCATGTTCCGCTAATACACCTTCATTTATCTTATCAAAGTATTGAAGTCCAAAGACCGTTGGTACATCATCTTGAAATACCTCCTTGTCAAGATTATGTTCAATTGCAGCAGAGTATTGTCAAAGCAATGAATGAATTCCTGCAGAATGAAGATTTACAGGAAAGGCTAGAATGATATACAAGCGAATTACCCCCAAAATCATAAAAAGATTTTTATTCTGACTAAAGCCT
Organism: Amoeboaphelidium occidentale; assembly: GCA_023515795.1. Classification (NCBI taxonomy): domain Eukaryota; kingdom Fungi; phylum Aphelidiomycota; class Aphelidea; genus Amoeboaphelidium; species Amoeboaphelidium occidentale. The sequence goes on along the minus strand of JALGPX010000037.1, from coordinate 46,362 downwards.
TTTGTTCTAGACCAAAAGCTTCTGTGAGTCTTTTACGGTAGACTTGTTCTTTCCGTCAAGATTGAATAGCTTCCTCCATATTCCATTGATTTTAGGTTTAGCAGATGCTATTCTTTTGTACTGAGCGAGATATTGTATTTGCCTGTTATTGAAAGCACCACGACGACGACTGCGCACCAGCTCAATCGCATCCAATTGCTCCATACCATTCTCAATAAGAGCCACAGCAACAAGAACGGGCGCTCTACCTAAGCCAGCGACGCAATGTATCGCAATGGTCTTCCCAACATCTTTATCAGAAGCTTGAGCAGAAACCTTCTTGACAATCGATAACCAGTTCTTAATTAGCTGGTCTGAGGGAGTACCACCATCTTCAAACTTCAAACATATCGGTTCGATTCCTTCGGCCAAAAGATCAGCATCGCTGTAAGTCGATTCACAGCACCTGACCAGAACAGAAACGGAATACTTCTTGAACTCTTTCAAATAATCTTTAATGTTGTTGTGTGTAGGGCTGTCGTGGATGAGGAAGCGTAAATTTTCGTATTGCAAATAACTGATGGAGCCAACGGGGGAGGGGGAGTTGCGCCTTGTACTGACGCTGCTTAGCGAGGCCGATGATGAATCAGAAAAGCGTAGAATGGACATTATCCTGGGTCTTCTTCTTTTGAAATAACGAATTGAGAGTATAGGAAAGAAACAGTAAAGATTTTTACCATAAACAGTAGAAACTGATCAGTGGAGGTCAGTTGTGGTGTTCTGAGGGAAAAAGATTTTTCTGGTGGCAAACTTGAAATGATCGACAAACTTTGCAATCCGATCCAAGCCAGCGTTACACATCGCAGTCACACTCGCATCAAAATTAAATAGACATGGTAAACTTAACCGATTTATAACTCAAGTAAATTAACAACAGGATTCTTAAACAGCAAATCAGCATATGGTACAATTCTAGCATAATCCTATAAAAGTTAGAAATCAGAACGCATTGGGAAACTTACAATAGAAAAAGCAACTCGAACCAATGGATCTTCTTTAAAGTCTTCAATAATTCTACCCTCAACAAAAGAATCATCATAAAATCTCACCCAAATAGCCGTACTATTCTTCATAGCAGACGCAATGTCTTGGCGGATCGCTTCGATGTCTGTGCTTTTCTCTTGTTTCAACGGCATCTCTTTGCCATTCGGGTTGTGAGTAGCACAATAAGTAGAACGCAATGCATAACCATCTTGATCAACAACTTCAGTCATGCAAAGATCATTCTCTTTTGCGCACCATGGATGAAACGATTTAACGCATTTTCCTTTAGCGCACTGAATGCAAGCTCCAAAAGGATATTTACAGAATCTGCACTTTAACTTCATTCTATCCTTCGGAATATCTTCATAGTTAACAACATAGGCAGATCCATCATTAATCAATATGTTGCATTCCGGAATAAAGTCGGCACAAATTCTATGTGCAACAGCAGGGGCGGCAGCAAATGGACATGGATTAGGATAAAGCGGAATTAAGTCATCGCCGCCTTCTTTTCCACACAAGACACACAGCCCAGCGTAAAAAGACTTGCCAATTCTTTTTGAACTATCAAACAGATCATCAATATTCAACTTGACACTATCATCTATGCACATGCAACTTTTCGCCTTCTTTCCGTATTCGAGCCAATTATCAATGGCAAAGTTAACGGACTCTGCGCAGTTATAGCCAATATTATAGCCTGCGTGGTAGCCATACGGAAACGTAAGAACAAATTCTCCCTCTTCTTGAACCAATTTGTGAACAGGAATGTTCTCGCGAGCCAAAACAGTAGGACTCATCAAATACATCTTGTGTCGCATAAATTCAGAGCATTTCTTGTATTCTTGAGGGAACAAGTTCCTGCAATATCGTTCAAACTTTTGCCTGTATGCTTGAGGAATAGCATACCATTGTTTCGGTGCGCCAAAATGTATATAATTAATTGAGTACAGATCCATATCTTCAACATGCCAAGCAAAAGTAGCTTTCCACATTCCGAAATACAAGTATGGAGTGTTCACCCCAGGAATCGTTTGTGCTATGCGAAGAAGAAGGTTAGGCAAGCGAGCGACATTCCAATCTTTCACAGAATTATCAAACAGTGAACCTTTTATGTCTGCTCCGTACCAAGGCGAAAAGAAGGTTAAATTTTTCCAGTAAATTCGTTCAAGTTCTTTGTAATACGCATGATCATCGGCAGCTGGGAATCTTCGTGTAGGCAATACATCTTGCAGTCTTAAAGAATCACTTGGAGTCGACGCCGTGCTAACATCCTCAGAATCCACAATGTCACCGGAAACTGGTGGCGTACGATGTTGGGGCTTTTCGCATAAATCTTTCCATTCTTTAATGTTCATTACTTTCTTCTGTTCCAAGTTAATTTGTTTAAACGTGCCAGACGTGCCTTGAAACTCTTGTTTGATGGCTGATCTTATTTGCACCTGGTTCAGCAGATAATCCGGAATCTTTGGCAAGCTTTCTTTCCATTCCTTAGGAGGGATGACTTTAACTATTCCAGCTCTTAATCCGTAATCTTTTATGTTCTCCACAAATATCGAAAAGTTCCGGAATTCTTCGATTGTGGGTTTAAATACCGGAATACCGCCATTGTCGTGGTAGAAAGCCGGTTTTATCTTTCCTGGCTGCGGCTCAGACGATTCGCTGTCATACGCCTCTTCCTCGTCTGAATTAATAGAAGCTCGTTCCTCAACTGTCATTGCACAGAATAAGATTAATGAGCGAGAATGGCAACAACGCAAAGTCCAAACAGGAAAACTCAAAACAACGCGAGTGACAAAATATTGATCATACAAGGGTATAGAATTAGAGGTAGCAATGGATTATTTTAAGCGCTTTCGCTCATTGTAGGGTATGCGTTAAAATGAAATCGAAGGATAGTAAGAGGTCAAAGCTAATGCAGTTAGAGCTGAGTTACTTAATTTTACTTCAATAGAGCGAGAAGTCGACCATCGACCTTATGCTAAGTGCAGTGCGTTCATACAAAATGAAACTTTTGCCGGAAATCTCATGAAACACAAGCTTTAACATCTCTTTCTACACAGATCATTCTTCGCGCGATGGCACTACCTTAACCTTCATAAGAATTCATACTATTAAATTTCCCTAGACATAATTTCCCGATGTGAAACACAAGGGTCTGACTACCAATCTTGATCCGTGTTGCTCTTGTTTCACCAAACCAATGGAGAAAACGCTACCGCCACTTACGGAGCTGGACAACAAGATAAGAGAGTTATCAGAGGTCGTAAAAACCAAGATGTCGCGTCTGAATGAAAGGAAAGATCAATTGAAACCATATGTGATACTTTTATGGATCTTGTTCATTCTGAACAACGTTCTTGCAGCTGCTGCGGCTATTCTTTCTCATTTTCATGCCGTGGCAGGATCTATATCGGGGGCTCTGGTTGTGCTTTTTACTAATCTACATTCTTTTGTTGAAACCAAGACCAATGCTCATCAGTTGACGCAATACTATGAAGGCATGATCAGTCAAGGACAAACTTTGCTAGACTACGAAAGTGCAGCTCTAGAAAGCGATGATGGTGTCACGACGAAGAACGATTTTATCAGAATGATTAATGATTATCTCAAAAAGCCTTATGAACCTGTGATCCAAACACGAAACATCGAAGGCGCCACAATTCAACAGTTCTTTGAGGGAGTTTTCATGAAGATCAAGAAACCTCTTGACGCCGATAAAGCAGAAAGAGTCGCAGAAGAAATTATTGAAGATGAACGGAATGAAGTTACGGTTGAGCGTAAACGTGCAATTATGCTGAACTTGATTGATTACAAAGGCAGCATCGTAGTGACAAAGAAAGGAATGCTACGACTTCCAGACCCGGACTCAATAAACGTTTGATCATTTTTATGAAGAAATAAGAGCAATTAATCCTTCAATGTTATCTTTGCAACATCCTCATGAATATGTTTTGACTTCCACCTGTTGTAAAGAAAAGCAGATGTTGCAGTCTTGCCAAAATCAGCATTAAGCGCAGGCTTGGTTTCAGGTTTCGAAGATAAAGCCTTTTCCTTTCGCCTTATATTCTTTACAGTACCGTATTCCAAGTTTCCAGTTTGAGCCGAAACAGTGTCTTCAAGATTAGTTTTAGAAGACATCTTGCTTGTGTCAGTATTAATCATTTCATAGTTTGTAGAAATTTCGCGTATTAGCTGTGCTACGGCAGTAGAATCATTTTGATCTAGCTCTTCGAATGTTTGGTACAATTTTGAGATAAAAGGATGTAGTTTAGGGTCTGTTGCTAAATCTCTCGCTTTTGTAATTGCAGGATAAACAACTTTTGTAAATACTTCTGATGGATTTGGTTTCGCAGAGGAACCTTCATTATTTCCACCACTTGATCCTCTTCTGTGACTACGAGGCGACATCTGTGTTGATAAAGATGACAAATTGTCTTGTGATGCAAGCCTTGACTTTGTAGCTGGAGTTTGAATAACTTGTTTTCGTTCTGAGCGCGGAGAAGCTACAGGAGAAGCAGTCGTAGTTCTTCGTGGGACTTTAGGAGACTAAAATTTAGACTCTTAAAAAAGAAATTATACCTCTGTGGTAGGCGCTGGAGGAGTAGCTTTCGAAATCGTTGCTTTCTGAACTGTTCCAAAATCCCACTGAACTGTACCTTGCTTAATTCGTGTATCCCTTTTAACAGTTTCATCATCAGATTCAATTTCAGCTTGATTCTCCTTCCATAAAGCATACCTCTCAACTAGTTCCACAAGGTAAGATGTTTTCTTAGCCGCCTTGATAAACCGATGCTTTAAAAGCGTAGAAGCAGATGGTCGTTCTTCAGGATTCTTTGCCAGACATAATGCAACAAACTCCTTGAATGCTCTGGAAAATGGACCATCTAAAACAGGTGGATTATTCTTTGGAATCAGAAAAAGAACTCTCATTGGATGACAATCAGCATAAGGTGGTTCTCCTTTGGCCATTTCAATCGCAGTAATTCCCAAAGACCAAATATCAGCTCTAAAATCGTATCCAGTCTGCTTGATAACTTCGGGTGCCATCCAATAGGGAGTTCCAACAAAGGTGTTTCGCTTGCTCTTGGAATGTGTGAGCTGTGCTGCAACACCGAAATCAGCGAGTTTAACTTCACCGGTACTTGAAAGCAGAACATTAGCCGCTTTGATATCTCTGTGGATCTTGTTTTGATTATGAAGATACTCCAACCCACGCAGCAGTTCTCTAAGAATGATAGCAATATGGTTTTCATCGAATGGTCCTGGTCGAAGCTAAACACTAATTAAAGCATCTTTAAAGTCAATTACCAAATCCATTACAGAGCCTCCAGCCAAATACTCCATGACGATCCATAACTTTGTGTCTTTAATGAATGATCCATAGTATCTTGTGACAAACTCAGAATCGTTTATCTGTGCCAGAACATTAATCTCCTGCTGAACATCATCAATTTCGTCTTCAGCGTCTTCCAAGTCAATAATCTTTACAGCAACCGGTCGCTGTGTTTCCTTGTCGATTCTACGGCAAAGCGAAGTAAGTTGAAACGATAGGATCTAAAAAGCGAACCCTTTCCAGACTTCACCAAACGAGCCCTTTCCGATTTTCTCCATCAGCTGATACCGAAGTTCTGGGTCTTGTCTATTCATGATTTCCAGCGATCTCAATTAGTTATTTCTACTGTTTCAAGCTTTTGTGGTTGGCCAAGTTGATCTTGTGACAACAAACTTGGAAAATCACAATTTCCGGTCGCATTGCGCACGCACACTTCATTTATTACTAGCAAAAGCAAAAATGTCCATAGCCAACTTCTTCCAGTTGTCGTACTTCAGGAAAAAGACGTTACGGCCCAAATCGAGCCCACAATCATGAAACACATTCATAACATCAGACGTTCTGTTCACTACGGGATCATATCGAAAGAAGAAATCCGCGTATTTCTCGATAAGCTCATCTTCTTGGTTCGCAAAGAACTCATCGTTCAGAGCTTTCTTAGGTTTCTTCTTCTTCTTTGCTATGGAGCTCACTGGAGCTTCCTCAGATGCAGCGGAGTGCTCCAAGTATGTTTTTGCGATGTAAACCACATAATCAGCTTCGATTTTTGCCTTTTCTAATTCTTCCTTAAGCATCTTCGCCATAGGACCAGCGATATCAACAGGCATATTGATCAATCGTTCATTAAGCCACCATAACACTTTCTTCTCGTTCAATACAGACTTGACCTTCTGCTGAACATCTTCCGGAGCGTGTTTCTGGCATTTAGAGATTATGAAGTTCTTTACAGTACCATTCTGATCTTTCACAAGAGGAACCATTGTCATCATCGCATAAGGATCAGATTCCACGCCATCACATTTGACAGTTGTTCCATAGTCAGTGTTCTCGATGATCATATCAGAATAATGGCCTGGCGTGAGATTCTCCGCTTCGTCTTGAAAGATGACGCTTATAAGCCTTTTGACAGCGTGATAGTCGATTGCCTTCTTGAATTCAAAGAACTCGAAATCCACGTCGATAATTTCCTCATTTCCCTCAGCTGAAGTGTTTCCTTCGTCATCGCTTCGTTCCGTTTCCGTGTCGGTCTCTTCGCTCCGGTTGCGCTTTAGTGTTTCAGGCTCAGCAGTCATTCAGCGTACAGAAAAGCTATCAAAAGAGTTTCGCCCTATTCTTGTTCGTGCAGAAATTAACTGTAAGCGAGAGCAACAGCTTTATAATTATAAATGACAACTGCAAGCACACGAAACAACCAAATGACGCAAGACCAAGTCCAACTCTTGGGAGAATTCACAGTAATAAATCGCCCTGATACCGAAATCAACTGAAACTTTGTAGAGCATAACAAGTTGCAGTAATGTAGAGGAAGCTAGGCAGGTACTGGAGCGCAATAACTGGCAAATGGAAGTAGTTTTATCATATTGTGAGAAAACTGAACTTTTAAGGCTGCGGTAAACGATTATCTCGTCAGCAAGTCATCAGGAGGAGGAGCATCAGATGGAAATGCTTTGGTCAGTTCAGTCAAGTATTCGGTCGAGGCTGTGGTTTCAATGTTGGCCTTCGTTTTCGAATGGATTCCGTTCGGTGGAACGTTGAAGAAAGGTTACGAATACTTGATATATGGTTCCGATAGTGAAGAATATCGAAGACAAAGAGAGCCAGGATACGCTGCCACAAAGTTCGCAGATTTGATGTCTGATACGCCTGTTGGAGAATATCTGGAAAAATGCTCTTACTCTTCTGCGTTACAGAAGGCAAAGAACGATTTGAAGTTTTTACTTGTGTACCTGCATGCTAAAGAGCATGACATGGCTGATAACTTTGTACAGAAGGTTCTTTGTTCTGAAAAGTTTACAGGGTTCTTGAGCGAAAGGCGCGACGAGTTGTTGTTTTGGGGTGCTTCAGTGGAATATTCTGAGGGATTCCAGTGTTCTGATATCTTGCAAGCGTATGGTTTTCCTTTTGTTAGTTTGCTGGTCTACAAGCAAGGCGATGCACGAAATATTTCAGGAATGAGAGTTGTGCTACGACAGTATGATTTTCCTGAGTTAGCTATATCTTCCCCTCAGTTCAATACAACAGCAGCAGTGGATAACTTTGTCAAGAACTTAGAATTAGTAATACGAAAGGAGAATGCGCTTCTGCTTCAGCTGAAACAAGAAAAAGTCCAAAGGGAGATGGAGCGTACTTTGAGAGAACAACAAGACCAAGCTTATCAAGAATCTTTACGAAAAGATCGATTCAAAGCAGAGCAAGAGGAACAAAAGCGGCTCGAAGAGGAAAGAAGACTAGAGCTAGAGAGGCAAAAAGAAGAGGCCCTCAAAGAACGAAGAGCAGTTTGTATATCCAGGCTCAAACCAGAACCTGAAGTTGGTGCAGAGAATGTTATTAAAATTGTCTTTAGAATGCCGTCTGGAAAACGTGTTGAGCGAAGGTTTCAGAAGGACGACAACACTAAAGTTGATGATCTATACTGTTTCATTGGAAGTCTAGAAGAAATGGATGACGTTGGTGACTTTAATTTGTGTTTCGGTTATCCCAAAATTTCTTTGGATGAAAAGGAACGCCTTTTGAAAGATGTTGAAGGGTTTGGAATCTCCGCGATGCTTGTTGTTGAGGAAATCTTCAGTGACGAATAGATCTAAATCATGCCGGAGTCATTATTCATTCAGGGTAATCGCTTGTTGTCCCAGGCTACTTAACGTCATAGTGGGACAATGTGGAAACCAGGTTGAAACGCACCACACTAGATGTCTGATTGTTTAGCTAGGCAACATGTTTTGGCAGAATTGTCTCAAAGAACACAATAAGATCAATATGCAGCAGATATTTGATGAGGCATTTAATACATTCTTTCGAAACACAGACATTAGTGGTACGGATTTGTCTCTGTTTCAAGATGGAGAGTTCCGGAAGATTGAGAACCTTCGAGCGCGAGGCATTATGGTTGACATGGAAGAAGGCGTTCTGAACAGATTATCTAAGAGTCCCATTTCAAATCTATTTGGGCCAGACCAGATTGTTTCAGACGTTTCAGGATGTGGTAATAACTTTGCCGTTGGTTTTGGAGAACTTGGGCCTCACCATAACGAAGCCATAAAAGATGCAATACGGAAACAAGCCGAAATGTGTGACAGTTTACAATCGATCTTCATTTGCAACTCTATGGGAGGCGGGACAGGTTCAGGTGTAGGGTCTTACATTCTAAAACTTGTTCATGAAGAATATCCAGAGGTGTTGCGATTTAATACGATCGTGTTTCCAGGGAAAGACGACGACGTTGTTACAGCCCCTTACAACAGTGTACTTGCACTTAATAGCCTCTGTGAACATTCAGAATGTGTATTTCCTGTCGATAACGAAGCACTCTACAGTATTACCAACAAACTTAATTCTGAAACATCGAAGAAGGTCCGGTCTCTTGATGTTTCACGTAAGGGTTCTACAAAGCCAGACTTTGATGGAATGAATTCTATAATCACGCAAATGCTACTTGGAATTACTGCTCCGATGCGATTTACGGGCGATTTGAATGTCGACATCAATGAAATCGCAACAAATCTAATACCTTTTCCACAGCTAAAATTCTTATCCTCTTCAGTTGCTCCGTTATTTGGAAAAGATAAGGGAATGCTTGAAAGAAGCAAAGATCATTCTTTCCTACAAGTGTTTCATAGAGATAATCAATTGGTGACACTAAATGGCTCAAACGATGTCAATCTAGCAAGTGCTGTATTCGCAAGAGGAGACTTTGAATTATCAGATGTACGACGGAACATTGACAAGATTAAAAAGTCGGTAAAATTTCCGACATGGAACGAGGACGCTTGGAAAGTTGGAATATGTGATGCTCCTCCTCACAACCAACCATACTCAATAACAGCACTCCGAAACAATTGTAACATCGCGAGCTACTTTGATCAATTGAGACAAAGATTCCTGAAGCTATTTAAAAAGAAGGTAAATATTTTTTATTGCTCTCATTTTAGGCCCACCTGCATCATTATATTGGTCCCTTGGAGAAGCTAGATTTTGATGTAGCTCTGGAAGAAATGTCTTCTCTTATTGATCAGTATGAAAAAATATCTTTGGAATAGAATAGAAACACCCGCCATTACTTTGAGCAAATTTTCCTGCATGTTTTAACTGCTTCCGCCAAGTTTATCAAACCATAACCGTAACTTGTATTTGGAACAGAGTTTTTAAGTTCATTAGCGCAGCCAGACGCGGCATCCACTGGAATTTTAGTCGCAGTGTCTTGCAACAACTTCTGTATCGCATCCACATTTCTTTTGTAGCAGGGGCACGCTTGCGTTATAATTAAGGCAGAAGCGCCATTAATAGGAGTAGCCATTGATGTTCCAGACAAGGCTTTGTAGAAATCTGTCTCGCCGCCATTTCCAGGATAAGCCCCTACAAGTGATGAGCCAGGTGCAACTAAATCCGGTTTTATCCAGGTTTTTTCTCCACCTACACATGGTCCTTTGGATGAAAAGTAAGCGATGCGATTTGACTTGAACGCAAGGGCTCCGGTAACACTTCCACTTTTTTCACAGGCTGGCGGAACATTTATACTTCTACATGACGGTCCTTCGTTACCAGCTGCTAAAGCTACGTAAATACCGGCAGCTTTCAAGTTATCCACTGCCTTGTTAAAAGTATTAGTCGCACAACCTTCTGAGGTTGGGCAATTGTAGGAGTTTCCAATTGATATAGGTCTCAAATGAGGCTTTGGATTCAAACCATTTCTATCGTGCGGAGCAAGGAAGAACTGTAAGCAGCTAATATATGTCTCAGGCGAACCAACACCACCTTCCATGTTCTTGCATGCGATCCATTTAGCCTCTGGTGCGATTCCAAGTCCTTTGGTTCCTACAGCAGTTGAAGTTGTATGAGTTCCATGACCTTGATCATCATAAGGTTCATCTACGATATTTCTTACTCCGTTCCACCAACTATATTCATGCTCGAACACACCATTTCCTTTGTTTCCCTTGTATTGATTCACAAGAGCTTCGTGATTATACATCACTCCAGTATCTGCGTTACCGTAGATGAGACCTTGCCCTTTTACAGAGTAATTCGTCCATATCTGATCTACTTTAACATAGTCCAAATGCCATTCCCTTTTCTGCTTCTGTTCAGTAGACATTTGCTTTTGCACACTCCTTTTACCCAGAGCTTTATCAACGTAATCAATAGCTTTGTTGTATTCTTGATCTGTATCTCTCATCGAATGCACCAACCGCTCAACTTTCTCATACTCTTCGATAGAATCAACTTCAAAATCTAAAGCCAAATCAACTTTAAACTTCATATTGCTTTCAATGTAGCGCACACCCATACCATCCATTTCTCTCTGAAGATGTCCCAGGTACTTTGAATCCAAATCCACAAAAACGCAGTTTACAATATGATAACTTCTGACGTTTCTTATGTATGGCATCTTCCACAACTTATCAATGACTCCATTAGATGATTGTGCAACAGCCTGTAACCTATTAAAGACATGATGCCCCAAAAGATCATCTTGATGTGACCTCAATAGCTTTAATCTATCATGATCAGTTTCATGATCATATTGATCTTTCATGTAAAGCACCACAGACACTGTATCATGCTTTAGAAGCTGATGAGCATGACGTATTTCAGGCAGACCAGAGCTTCGGGCAAGCGTTAGAAAGATCGCAAAGAGCAGAGCAAGATGTAACATTGTTCCCGTGCAATGATCCCCAACAATCTCTCGCGCGGAATGGCCAACAAGAATTCATCACTAACAGCTACCCTAAAAGACCACCGGAACTTTTACATTATAGCTCTGGTCACCATTGGACTCTCACGGGATTTGACACTTTTACCGCTGCTCCTGTTGCCTTTTGTTAAGAACTACAAGAAAATTATATACGCAGCGATTCTACTTTTAAATTCTATTACTCTGATGCCCCTGCTCTTGCCTTACAAGAAAACTTACGGGAACTCAATTGTGAAGGCCAGCAAATACAGCAAAGTAATTCAAAAGACTTTTTATCTGCTCTGGAAGAATCTGCGGTATACGATGCTTTTGCAATTACTCATGGGCTGTAGCATTTTGACTTTTGATGTTGCAAAGGATTCCATTCTAAATTCTCTCTACTTCCTGTTGCTGTTCTGCATTTACGAGGAATTAACGGAGGGCGATGATTATGAAAAGTGGTATCGACTGTTTCAGCAGCTGAAGTTTAATCAAAAGTACAAGCGAGAAATTATCCTGAAGAATTCCTTCTTTGCATTCTTTGACGAATACTTTTCACTGTTTCAGAGTCGCGATTTACCCGCAGAGAAGGTCCTGAAGGAAGATTTTGTAATTGAGAAGGATCATCAAATGAATGTTCCATCAGTCTTCTTATCTGAACGAAACAGAATTAAGAAAGTCACAAGAGAAGTTGTGCCTGATGTGTCGTCTGGTAAAGCATCCGCTTTAGCTTCATCCTCTGGTACTTCTGCTGCTGCTGTTGTTGATCCTCGCATAGTAATTGTCGCGAGCGATGCCTTGTTCCTACTAATTGATTATGTGGATATAAAGACCAGAGAAAAATATCTCCAAACTTTAAAAAGGCTTCTAAAGGAATACGGTTCTAACTCTTTGGTCCAAAGGAATCTCAAAAGGATCCTGTATCAAGTCAAAGAAGATGATACATCCCAAAATTACAAAGAGAACTTGTTCAAATAAATCAAGATTCTCATCGACGTCGTCCTTAGAGGGCACAGTCCGTGTATTTAACCATCAGTAAAGTATTGTGAAGACAAAAGAATCCCAACAAATGTTTTACGATTCATAAACCCACCAAAAACTTTGCTAAAAGAAGGTTCTGTGGTGTAGTGGTTATTCACGTTTCGTTTACAGGGATTCAATTGATTCCCAAACACCGAAAAGGTCCCAAGTTCGATCCTTGGCAGGACCATCTTTTTGACTTTTTGAGGGACACTTCACATGATTATGTTCTTCCTTTATCTAGAAGTAATGCCTTTTGGATTTTACGGCTGACAATTTTAATTGTGAAGGGTGACATCTCCAACCTCTAGCTTGCTCAATCGCTCCCTTGTTTCTTTTGGAATTGAAATGCTGCCTTTTACAAAAATCCACACCCGAACAAATTCATCGTCCGCAAAACCTTTGAGCGTTTACGATGATAATTCTGCTGATACTTTTGTGTGGACAAAGACTGAACCATCTGATGCTCACAAGTGGATTGAAGGAGGAGTCTCCGTAGCGAGAACAAATTTAAACAGCTCGCTGGTTGCTCTTAGGGATCAATTGAAGTACACAACTGACAGTTATTTTGCTTTTGAGTCGGGGCTAAGAAGAGCAGCCTTGAAGGTTCATGATCCTTTAGAGGTGGTCACACTAACAAAAGTTTCATATGTCTCAATTGGAGCTCTCGCTGGAAGTGTTTTGTCTAGAAACTCAACAATTATAGGAAAATTAGCGTGGCCTCTTTTAACTGGAGTGGCTGCTGTCTATTGGCAGTTCCCAAATACTTCCTTCAATATTTTCCAAGCAATCACCAAGCAGCTGCAACAGTAATAATAAAAGTATTCTAAATGGAAACGCACATCAGAGTGGCAGGCGCCATACCTCTCGTGTTCGTCATGGCCTTACTAGGATGGGTTTACTACGCTTATCATTTCGTCTTTCTCCGTATACTTTTTACACAGTACGCAATCTTGCTGGGCTTGATTCTACTGATTCTATTCAATTGTCTCTTTTGGTTATTATTGATATCATACTACAAGGTCATATTTACAGATCCAGGCTCTCCTCCAAAGGATCCTACAACATCCATTACAGCCAAGAGGAGTGGAGATCCAAGACATTGTCGAAAATGTGGCAGCTGGAAGCCAGATCGTTCTCATCACTGCAGATTATGTCAGAAATGCGTTCTAAAGATGGACCATCATTGCCCATGGGTTCATAATTGTGTTGGCTTTTATAATTACAAGTATTTTGTGTTGTTCTTGCTCTATTGTTCTCTTCTTGGGTTGTATACGTCGTTGAGTATCGGATTGTACTTGGTGGTGTCTGGTGCAGATCTTATGATAATCGTGCCTGGTGAAATGCAACTCGTATTCCTGACGATAGTTGGTGTAGTATTTGGGCTGGGCCTCCTGGGATTCTTTATCATGCATTTACAGTTAATATTCCGGAACAATTCAACTATTGAGTCCTTTGAGAGGCACCGTTACGTAAATGTTAAAAACTTTGGCAGATATCACCATTTGTCTCAGGGCGACTACATCAATATTTTCGATATTGGATGGAAGGAAAACTTTAAAGAGATATTTGGTGATGATTACAGATACTGGTTGATTCCAGTGTTCACGTCTAAAGGCGATGGTGTCACGTTCAGATTCGATCAAGCAGCGTATGAGGAACTAACATCAAGGCATCCGGAAGTAGAAGTTGGCGAAGGCATTGTTTAGCCGAACTGTTCGTTCTAGTGCGTTGGAATAAATGCGTTACTAATTTAAAAGCGTCTATCGGAATGTAATCATCGCCTCGCACAATCATTTCGATTTTCCAAGAATAAGATTTCATTAGGCATTACAAGGTAGCGTCTGTTTACTTTAAATCGCCTGAAATATTTTAGTTTTCATGTCAGGTTTAAGTAGCGCTTCCTCGCTAAGCAATGTGCTTAAGGAAGCTGGCCCATCCTGTCTGGCGACTCAGCCTTCATTTAAATCGTTAATTATTTCCCTGCCGAAGCAGGACGAACAAGAAATCGCAAGGTGCTTGGTCTGGATGGCTCGCACATCCTCAGACCCAGTGGCTTCTAATCAAGCTACCATGTGGACGGGCTCAGTTATGCCACCGGTTGTGGATTCGATGGCAATGTCGTATAATTGGCAAATTGAGAACTTTGTTCAAGTTATCATGGAAATTTATCCCTCACTCAACTGGCGTGGTGTTATGGAGAAGTTGGATTGTGAAGAATTTTACTGTTCTGACCATCGCGCTTTTGATTTGTTGGTGAAGGCTTACGCTTGCACGAAGAAGGGAGACTTTCCTTTGGACTTATTTTGGGGTAAATGGTCATTTAAAAAAGGTCAAGTTTCTTTCTTACGGCAAGCTACGCAAGCCCAACGAGAGTTCCTCGATATTGTTCGATTGAGCCCTGATCGCATTTTAACTCCAGACAACTTGATCAATATTCCTGCTTCAACAAGAGCGATCGCAAATGGTTGGTTAAATCAACAGTGGAACTCATTGTCTCTTTTGAGAACTATTACTTCTTTGGCTGGGTGTGGTGACCGTAATGCTGAAGAAGAAGCGAAACTTTTGTTGGATTTGGGTTCACGCCAAGCAACTGAATTAGTATGTATTGGTTTGTGCAAATTAGAAAAGCCATGGCAAGGTATTCATTTGGAGGCTGTTCGTAAGTTGGTTATGGTATTTGTTGTTGGTCATTCAAGTTCAACATTTGTTCTCACACGTGTCTGGCCGTTAGAGAAAGAGATTGTTATGGATGCCATGGTAGAGTGGTACAGACAAGATCCTGCTGGCTTGTCAAGAATACTTGATATCACGCAGGAATTGAAGGCTTTAACACATATTCTTGACTTTTCGAAAAGCGTCTTGTTTAGCATAGACTTGGCTGCTTTAGCAAGTCGGCGCGAGTTCTTGAACTTGGAAAAATGGCTTTTGGATAGTATTGAGAAGAAGGGTGAAGATTTCAAGAAAGTTTATTTGGAGTTTATTCAAATGAAATTGGTTGCAAGAGCCGCCTTGAATGCCTCTGTTGTTCTGGCTGCCCCTAATGTCAATACAAAGACGATTCCTCTTCATGAAGATACCATGCAAATATTTGCCAAAGTAATGCAAATGAAGAGCAATGTTTTTGTTGCATCTAATCTAGGTGGCTTCTTCAAAGAAACTCTGAATATGCTTGCACAGTTGAACTCTTCTGCAAGTGGATTAGATATATTCTCAGAGGATTATCCTAAAGCTGTTGAAGATGAAGCAAGTTCTTATTATGAGAAAATGTATGGAGGTCAACTTACATGCAGACAAATTATTGAAGTTCTTGAAAAGTTGAACAATAGTGGCACTAATCAAGATGTGCAGCTTATGAACTGTATCATTTTTATATTAGTGGATGAATTCAAAGCATTTTCAAAGTATCCTGATGAACAGCTGATGCTGGCTGCTGAATTGTTTGGTCTAATAATTTTGAGATCTCACCTGCTATCTCCAAACAAACTTGCTGCGATGCTAAGAATAGTTTTGGAAAGTGTAAAGAGACCAGCTAAGACGAAACTGTTTAAGTTTGGATTGAAAGCTTTGCAACAGTTCGCTGTGAAATTGAAAGAATATCCGTCGTATTGTTCAAGTTTGCTTCAGATTAATCACTTGAACGAAGCATTTCCTGAATTGATCCAGATTTTGAATGATGCTTCATCTGGAGCAAAGGAGAATGTTCCGCAGAACTCATCATCTCTGTCGTCTGTTGATATGACGAATAATTCTGACAAGCTTCTTTTCCTGCTGAACAACTTGTCAGAATCGAACTTGGCTGCTAAATCTAAAGAAATCAAGGCTTTGCTAACGAATCCATCTAATTTAAAATGGTTTAGTAACTACTTGGTTGTGAACAGAATCGCAGTGGAGCCGAATAATCATAAACTATATCTGAATTTGATATATGATGGGTTGACTTCTGCGGACCTGAACAAGAACGTTCTAGATGAGACTCTGGCAAATATCAAGATTCTCTTGCAGTCGGAAAAGACTATCACTTCAACACAAGAAAGATCATTGTTGAAGAATTTGGGATCTTGGCTGGGTCAAATTACATTGGCAAGAGATAAACCTTTGAGAGAAAAGGACTTATCCTTGAAAATATTGCTTATTGAAGGATTTATCAGTGGAAGACTTATCGTGATCATTCCTTTTGTCTGTAAAGTTCTAGAACAATCCAAGGACTCCAGAGCGTTTAAATCATCGAATCCATGGATGATGGCCCTTTTGAAGCTGCTCGTAGAGTTATATTATTATGCGGAATTAAAATTAAACCTGAAGTTTGAGGTGGAAGTATTGCTCCGTAATATTAATATTGAGATCAAGCACATCGAGACGTCTAGAGTCATAAGAGAAACGATACAACAAATGAATCAACAACAGCAGTATAATCAACAGTATACTCAGCAACAGCAAATTATGAATCAGCAGTTTGTGCAGCAGACCCAACTTCCTCAGGCAAAGATCAGCAAGTTTAATGATGTTCCATCTATTGGCGTTGACGAAGAAGGCAATATGTTTATCAATAACTTGGTGAACTTCATCAATTACAATCACCCTGTTATCATTAACAGTCCTGTGCTAAAGAGAATCTTGTTGGTTGCTATGGACAGAACAATTAGAGAAATTATCATGCCGGTTGTTGAACGTTCAGTTTCGATCGCCCTTGTTGCTACTAGAGAACTTGTCTTGAAAGATTTTTCTAGCGAGCCAAACGAGGAAAGACTTAGGATTGCAGGAATTACAATGGTTCAGAGTTTGGCTGGAAATTTAGCCATGGTCACATCCAAAGAGCCTTTCAGAATTAATTTGGTTAATCAAGTGAGAGTCCTAGCAATGCAGACTTTAGGGGATAATGCTAACTTGGATATGATTCTGGAGCAAGTTATTAATGAGAATGTTGAACTTGGTTGTCTTGTAATTCAGAAAGCAGCCATGGAAAGAAGTTTAACCGAAATAACTTCCGAACTGCAGCCAAACATGATGCAAAGGAGAAAAACCAGAGAAAGAGGACTTGAATGGGTTGACGATTATGCCAACAGATCAAGAGCAAATATGGTCATTCCTGATCCCAACTTTCGCTATCGTCAGCAACAAATGATGTATCAAGTGTATGAAGATTTCTCATCTGTTCTTGGAGGTATCTCTGCTCCACAGACCACTGTGAGAGCTAATTCTCAAATGGCTGGAAAAGCAGCGAACGAAGGACCTCAGTTGGCTACTGCTAAGCGAGCAATAGTTCCGCCGCAAAGCGCTCCTACTGCTTATTCAATTGTCCTTAAAAGTTTGGAAAGTCTTATTGCTAGTTTGAACCAGTCTATCAAGGCTAACTGTCAATCTTTCAATGTGTCTAATTTACCGTCAGATCATGAATTAGTCGGTTTGGTAAGGCAAATCAACGCACAGATTAACCAGAGTCCTTCTAATGAAGTCATGTTGTGGCTATGCGAGAATTTACTTAAGAATCTCTTTGTTTTTGAAATTAAATCTGACGCAGATAACAAGGAACTTACATTGAGGGTTGAAGTATATATTGTGTTGTTAGAGAGAATGTCTGAGATGAACAAGAGAATCGGCAGAGAGCTTGTAATGTACCTCACATTTAACTTGGAAGAAATTCTGTCAATTGGATCAAACGAAAAGACTGCATTGATTGTGGTCACTTCTTTAGTGAACAACGGCTTGATAAACATTTACGAGTTCGACTCTTATTTGTCACAGAAACTGGAAGCCATTAGAATTAATTTAATGAAGTTCACAATACGGCTTGTTGATAATCTCACAAGCTCAAAGCCTGCTGTGTGTACTCATTTGGAGTTTTACTATACGCTTTCGGTTCTTAACAGCAAACTTCCTGCTCTTCAAATCGAATTATCTCAACAGAAGCAATCATTTGAAGAACTGCAAATCTTGAAGCGTATATTGGCACAGGTTTTCGTTCAAGCAAAGGAAGACTTCAGCAAAGATGACGAACTATATCGACAGGTTGTAACATCAACCGCACCAGTTGTTATTAGCGGAAGTTTGTCTATAACAAGTGTGAGGAGATTCTTTGAAGTTGCTGTTGAAAATTACTACAAGTTCAGGAACTTTCCTGGCACAGCTACACCAATAGCGTACTTGGAACTCGACAAAATCACTCAATTCATTCTGAGTAATTACTCCAAGTGCTTTGAGAACGTTAGTGTTTTTACCAGTTTGCTGTCCTTGATTTCACTCTTAATTACTCACTCTCATGATATTCGACGAGACGCATTTGACAGCCGACCTTATTTTAGAATACTTGTTATATTACTGGAAGAGTTGGACCGAAGGGGAAACAATATTGCTAATTTAGAATTATATTATAATGCGTTTGGAAATTGTTTGCATTCGATGAGGCCAAATCAGCTGCCATCTT
This sequence comes from Amoeboaphelidium occidentale, assembly GCA_023515795.1. Classification (NCBI taxonomy): domain Eukaryota; kingdom Fungi; phylum Aphelidiomycota; class Aphelidea; genus Amoeboaphelidium; species Amoeboaphelidium occidentale. The sequence continues at coordinate 27,669 of JALGPX010000037.1, read as the reverse complement.
TTGTGTACTCTTTCATTCAGTTAGTATCTCACAAGTTCTTCTTACAAAAAATATTGACACATCAGCAAAGTGTATTGCATGTCTTGCTTCTGGATGTTTTTAATTTCTTATCTCCATTCCTTCGACATGCAGAACTCACAGATCCGATCAGACTTTTATACAAGGGAACTCTTCGATTACTGTTGATACTCCTTCACGATTTCCCTCAATTCTTGTGTGAGCATCACTTCAGTTTGTGTGATGTAATTCCTCCTACTTGTATACAATTACGAAACTTGATTCTATCAGCATTTCCACGAAACATGAGACTTCCTGATCCATTTACAAGGGATTTGAAAATTGATTTGCTACCCGAGACTTTCAAACAGCCAGAGATTCATTCAGATTATATGCACAATCTTCGAAAGAATCCTGAGTTCTTAAAGCAGCTAGATGCAATGTTGAAGAGCAATACTTCGCCATTTAGCAGTCGCGAAGGCGGAAACGCGTTTATTCAAAACTTTTTGTTGAAGGATGAGGAAGTATATTCTTATGGAAGTCATTACAATATTCCATTGATCAATTCTTTTGTTTTGTATGTTGGAATATTCGCCATTGAACAGAAACAAGGGACCGTCTCGAAGAATGATGGCAGAATTATGGAACTCTACAAACAGATCGTTATGGCGCTAGATTCTGAAGGTAATTTTAACGTTTTAACATCTCTTAACTTTAGGTCGCTATCATTTCTTGAACGCCATTGCGAACCACCTTAGATATCCAAACAGTCACACCCATTATTTCAGCTGTGTTTTGTTATTCCTTTTTGTCGAATGTTCTAATGAAGTTATGAAGGAGCAAATAACAAGGGTGCTATTGGAGAGATTAATTGTAAATAGGCCTCATCCTTGGGGAATGTTGATCACTTTTATTGAGTTGTTGAAGAATCCGAGATACGATTTCTGGAGTCACAAATTCACCACATGTGCTCCTGATATCGAAAAATTGTTTACATCAGTTGCAAGAAGCTGCATGATTCCTATTGAAGCAGGGATAGGTAGTAAATAGATATTGCGAAATGAAAAACGTCCTTGTTATTGTCTTGAAGTATATTTTTTTACATAAGTTTCAGATTACGAGGATCATTTAAAGGAGAATCCGCAGGTGCTTGCGGTGCTGTCTCTTTGGGATTCTTTTTAGCAGTAGCACGTTTCTTGTATTGTCGCTTTGCTTTTGTTGCAACCGTCGACGGAGCTTTGCTTTCTGTTGAAACCACAGATGCTGCAACAGGTGCTGGTGCAGTACTAACCACTGGCAGAACATTGACTTTCTGAGGTTGAGGAGCAGGGATGACTGGAGTAGGCACTCCTTTCTGCTTTTGAAGTATGCGCATGAATAAATCCCGCATTCTGTAGCAGTTCGTCATAATAAATGTGGATTGTGCAGGATCAACTGTGACCAATGGTTTAACTTGCCTGCTTCTCAGCCTTGCTGCAACAGCTTCAGTATTACGATCATCAGCAATAGCTTCCTCAATTGCAATGTTCCCGCGATTAACTGATGATGCAGCTGGATTGCGAACGACACCGTGCATACTATCGCAGTAATCTAGAAGAAGCACATCCATACTCAAAGATTCTCTTCCCTCCACTAGACTCTTCTCGTAAGTGGAATGGATGCGACAACTTAAAGGTCGTGTACAAGGCATGTTATTATGAGACAGAACTCCACACTGAGTCTTTAAATCAACCGGCCCTTAACAATGAGTCTTTCTTAACGGCGTCAAAATTGTACCGGTCCTTTTACGCTTAAGCATACCTTTATGCTTGAGTGCATTTAAAAGTTGAGCGTTGGCAGCAAGAACAGGATTTGGCTCAGGGACTTTGCCAGTAGTAGCAGCAGTTACTCCATTAGATAAAGATGTGACCTTTTTCGATTCTCTAGAAACACTAGGCTTCCTAGTGCGAGGCTTTTCGGTCTTTGCAACTGTTGCTGTGGTCGCTGATGCAGTTTGGGATCGTGCTTGTTTCTGACCACAATACTTCACATGCTCGGCAAAGGAAGAGGGAAGCAGAGCCTTTTTGCAATCTTTACATTGAACCAATACTAATTCCTCTGTCAATGGAGCACTACCAAACATTTTCATCTCATCCTCTGTAAGCCTATTGATATTCGGTGATCGCAGTACATCAAAAGGACCATTAGTTGGAGTAGAGGCAGTAGCAGCCATTCCACTATGATCTGATCTTTCAGTGTTACCCATAGGCACACTATGCTCAGTTGGTCCCAATCCTTCCTTTGATGTATCCACATTGCTCACAGCGTTACCACCTCTTCAAATATGAGATCGAATTAAGCAAATTAGACAGTTACGTGTTGTCTATGTCTGTGAGTTCAGACATATTGGCCCATGTTAGGGACTCGTTTCTATTCAGCCGTTTCGGGCTGTGTTTATCGCTTGACGAAGGCATTTCAAAATGGCAAAATGTTGACGCATACTGAATCTATTTCGCTTTCAATTCGTTCAAATGCTTCAGGGAACACGCTGGCAACTTATTCTTCGTGCAAGTGTATTTCTTTGGTAGAGAGCATTTAGAAACTGCGCACTTTGCTAGCGTTGGATAGCTTCCTAGCTTTTGTGGTTTCAGTAGATCCAAATTGTATCCAACAGGAAATGCCAGCACGCTACCTGATGGCTTATTAATGTACCTGATCATTTTAAGTGCAGCTTTAGCTTCTTTATCTTCCAATGCTTCAGAATCTTTACGTTTCACCCTTGAAACCTGTTTCTTCAGTAAACGATTTATCGTTGCCGCTTTCTCTTCTTCCAGCCGCCGTTTGGCTTCCTTCTGTCGCTTCTGCATTTTCTCCATCGACTCCAAATCGCTCTGGGCTTTCGTCTTCTTCTTTGGTGACTTCTGTGTCGGAAGTTGCATAAAGATATCCTTCTTATCCTTCAGCCTCTGTCTTGCAGTTAAACGTTGCGTGGGATTAAATTCTTTATCATTTTTAACTTCCTCCAAAAAGTCTTCTTCGTCACTGTAAATATCACCGCTTTGTGGTTCACTCAAACTGCTCTCGTCATTATCTTCTTCCTCCTCTTCTGCGTCGCTCAGTTCCTCTTCTAATTCTTCTTCCATTTCAACCTCCTCTTCGATATCTTCTTCTTCCTCCTCCTCAAACTCTTCTTCTTCGTATTTCGCTTTATGGGGCCTCTTGACAGTAATCGTCTCTTCGTCGTCGTCTGACTCGCTCTCGCTGCTGTACACGATTCTTTTCTTAGGCATCGTTTCGACTCGGGAAATAGAAAAGGATGTGTTATTAAAGGGCTCTGACGGAGCGATGGGATAGCTAAGCTTAAATCCACGGCTTATCAGGCAATGGCGTAGCGTCTTGAGT
>JALGPX010000037.1:0-10507 GCA_023515795.1 Amoeboaphelidium occidentale | reverse complement strand
GTGCTTTCCTGACTTTCTTCTAGCTCGTCGATCGAGTTTGGGTTAAGTGGTGCGTGAATGAGATTACTAAGCTTTCGCCTAGCAATGTTGCCAACAATGTAACTTCTTTTAGAGGGCGACTCGTCAGAGTCAATAGTGGATCTGGATAGTCTTTTCGGTGGAGGGTTAGATATCACATTGTGTACTTCCAACTTCACGAATCGGCATATTTGCCTGAATTGCCGCGGCATCTTAGCCTTATTTTCAATTATGGCATTGAGTAACAATAAAGCAGCTTCTAACATCTTCTTGTTGGCATCTTCACTTGGGCCATCGCTATTCTCCGAGGCATTGCTATCTCCAATGTATTTAATGATATCTTTTAGCTGATTTTCCAGGGTATCAGTCAGGAATTGCGTTCCAAGCATCCTTGCATAAGAAGTGAGTATCATCGTAGACATGCTAAACTATTAGAACCTTATTCCGGAACAAGGAACCTGTTGTCTCTAAGAATATCCGCCATCTTCCTCCCTTTGGACACTAAACAATTATGTATCACATCATCACGTATGATATTACCATAAATTACAATCTTGGTCTTCAGAATCCTTCGAACGAATATGTCCGGCACACCGTCTCGCATCTGTTTCAGAAGACCTATTATCGAATTCGCCACAGCAGCTGCTGCATCACCCACAAATGTGCTCTGACATAGAGCTGCAAGTAGGTTGAGCTGATTCCTTAGAAGAAGGGTGGCTATCCTCATTCGTAACGCCTATAATAGTTGAAACCCATCGAATCATATGTTACTTTTACAGGATCTTTTGACACAGAACTTGAACTTGCCGATGTGCTCTTCAACGCAGCATTCTCCCTTGAGCCCAACGATAACGCTGTTGAGCTCTTCCATTTATTTCGTATAGACATTGTATATCGCAGTAAAACTGTGGAATAATTACTTGAAACAGTCTGTTCAAATCAAAAGGTTGGTTTCAAATCTATAAATATCCCAAGAGTCACAAGCACGCAAGATAGGGATGAAGCTTAATTTCACGAAAATAGCGTTGATGTATGTGACAGAGACACATTCTTCAGCTTGCTTCGAAACAGGCTCGTCGATCGATCTTGATATTCACTCAGCAGTGTGGCGAAAAAGACGTCCACGCAAATTCTTTATTTCTGAAATTCATTTCAAATAGTTGAGATAATCTCATCTGCCTTTTGGAGAGCAGCGATCATCTTCTTGCATTCTTCTCTACGCTGCTGGACAAATTCTGATTCCTTCACTGATTCTTCGACTGCATCGCGCTTGGAGTACAATTCAGTCAACAATTCTCTTTGAAGATTTTCTTTTGAATGAAATACCAAATTGAGCATAATTGCTTTAGGAACCAAATCGGATACTGTTCGCTTGACAATAGCATAATACGACTGGATCAACAACTTGATAACCTCGGTTTCCATTATTTCTCTTTCAGTGAGAGTTCCAGATGCTTTTAAAACAGCAGGAGGAGGCTCCAATTGACCTGGTTTAGACTTCTTCTTACCGGCCCAGAACGAGGTGAAGAACCCATCATCATTTTTCTGGTCAAGAACGTTCGCTGAGTTTGGCACTTGACCCGGATTATATGGAGTTGGCACGGGCCTTCCACCTTTTGAGCCCATTTGTGGCTCATTAGGCTGAGCAGGCTTTGGATTCATTCTCTCGCTAACAGTTGCCATCGCTTTGTGACCTGTGATGAAATCTGGATGAGCAGTGTTGACATAACAAGCCTCAGCAGCAATTAAATCAGAAACTAACTTGTTAGTTGGCGAAACAGCTTTCTTAAAGAAGTTGACAGTAACAGAGTAAAACTTGTCCCTTAAATTAGGAAATCTACGGAAAGTACTCTTCTGAAGCAACTGTCCCAAAATACGATTCAGCTCATCATATATCATTGAAATACATTTCAAACTAGGTTCTTCTAAACGCTTAATTTGCTGCTTTACGATTACTTCAAATGCCGCAGTTCCAACAAATAGCGAAGGAGACGATCCCTAAAATTCAGTCACTCAGGTGGCAATGCTTACCGATGAATTGTAAAGGATCGTTCTGATATCAACATCTTTCACGCTATCCAATGGATCAAATGATTTAATAGCATTGGCAAAGATCTCATGTAAAACAAAGCTAATTCTCGCACCACCACTCAATTCCATGGATGATAGATCATTTGAGCTACCCTCCAAAACACCACGATAATCATTACAGAACTCGGTAATTATAGATAATATCATGCCAGCCTTAAACATTAATATAATGATAAAATGTTTGTTGAGCATACCGATGAGCCGGAGTCGACAGGGTCTCCCAACTGTATCAATTCATTCTCATAATTTTGCAATCCAGACTGGATTTTGGCCTTGATTTCTGGCAATGTTGTTTTGATGTGGTGCATTAAAACCTTTAAATTAAGGTCGATACAATATTAGACTTACAGCATTCAATTTTCTTGCAAGAAAAGGAGTTCCACAATACTGAGCTTTGGTACTGTATGCAGGATGCGTTTCAAAGAACTTCTTCTCGGCTTCAAGAGCAGCATGGATAGACTTTGATCTCTCGATATCTTTCTGCCCTCGATTAACAACTGGAATATATCCCAATCTAAGAGGAATAATTTTACCAGATAAAATATCAACAACATCAGTTCCTTGGTCCATCAAGTCAACCTTGGTTAAGACGCCCAGAGTTCTTAGACCTTCAGGATCTACTTCACGAGCAAGTTTCAAACCATCAGAGTTGGCTAAATCTGTATTTGCACCCGTAACAGCAAGAATGATTGCATTAGGCTTTGATATATATCTCATGATCATGTCTCTGATTTGCATCTCAATATCCTTTGGTTGGTCACCAACAGGGACTTTGGTTAAACCAGCTAAAACAAGTTAACTAAGAACACGAACATAATTACGAAGATCAACAAGTGTCAGAGTCAAGACCTTTGGAGAAAACACTCTTAAATTGATAGGCAATGGCGAAATCCCTTAAAGAATAAATGAGCTGGCTCAATAGAATTATAATTTACCAGCGTTGTTTCCTGTCTTAGCTTCAGTATCGCGAACAATCTCATCTCTGATTTCATTGAACTTGAAGAACTTCTGCCCAGGCAAGTGAAGGAACTCTCCATACTCTTCAGGCTCTCCATTGCTCTCTTCGCCATCCTCTCCAGATTTGCTCTGAACATTAATCAGTTGTAAAACCTTTCAGGTCAATCGCTCCATCTTAAAGAACATACCAATGGCCTTCTAGTAACGATCCCAGTTCCTCTTGGCAAGAAGTCTCTTCCCACGATATTCTCAAGTACCGAACTTTTGCCGCTAGATTGTGAACCTTTACTGTCAGTCGCTTCGACGCAATTCTATGGCGAACCTATGACGACAATCTGCGGTAAATCCACAGGGCTGTTAACTCCGACTGCTGCGAAAGCATCTTGCAAACGATTAACTGTTTTAATCAGCTGGTCCATATTGAAATTTTCAGGATAGAAATGAAAGTTGTTCAAAATCAGAACGCCACGATATGGCTTGTTTGAAGTTTTTGCCACAGTAATTAGCAGTCTCATGCCCACAAAAGATATTGAAGCAGTTGCTTTGTATGATTATGATGCTATAACCGAGGAAGAGATCGATCTTAATCAGGGAGACAAGCTGATCATACTGAACATGGATGATATTGAATGGTATCTCGTAAAAAGGCTGCCCACAAAGGAAGATATCATGGAGGGGCTAGGAGAGGAAGAAGGATATGTCCCGAAATCATTTGTCAAGCTACTTGAAGCAGAATATCAACTTCAGGCATCTGAAGCGAAACAGAATCAACAAAGTACAGCTCTGAAGCGTAAACTGTCCAGTTTCATTTTATTGATATCGTTTTAGGTAACGCTTCTACGGAAACTTTAGCTGCAAGTTCATTTAAAAATGTTCCAACAGGATTCAGGCCATCATCCGTTAGTCAATATTTGGCATCAGGAAAAGGCAGATTATCTGATCAGATTTTCCCTCAGGTTTCTGCTGATGGTCTCTCGTTCACAGACTTCGATGTTGATCATAAAACTGGAAAGGTTATTTTTTAAATGGTTTCGCTGATCTTAGATTATGGCGAATGATACTTCATGCAATTTGGCATTCTCTGTTATCGCGGCTAAATCAGTTCCATTCCCGTCAACAGATTTCAAAGTTAAAGGGAGATACATTAACGTTTGCTTATTTGATAAGATAAAGATCATCGGAAATGTATTCATGGTACCAGTGATATTCGATAATCAGACTCCAAGCAAATGGAAGTGCACACTGAAGGTTGTTTCGTTAATATGGTCTTACAATTAGAATTCATCGCTATTTTCGCGGAATGAACCAAATGCTGGATTTTTACGGTGTAACGAGCTTGGCCATGGTATCAATCTGTTGTTTGAATTGGTAATAGTCATGTCAACAACCCAGGAAGAGAAGTACATCGAAACATCTTGCGGCTGGGGTTTGCTGCCACTATATCAGTCTAACGGGAAACTTATCGACTCTAAACAGCACGAAATTAAACTGTTTGGTGGGACACCACTTGAGCCAGCGAGTCCTCTGAACTCTACTGATCAAACAAAGTCTTCATTACTTGCACGGTCACAGGAAAGATCTCCGCGTTTAATTGTGAACTGTTGGCAGTTCAGCCAGAGCCTTATAAAGCAGTTGAGGTATAGTTATGAACTTCGATGTTCTGATTTTTAGTACGTTACCTAGAACTCTTATTGCGCCTTTGACATCTATTGAAGTATTATCAACTATGAGGAAAATTCTCTATGATGCTACAATGCATAAAAAAGAGAAGCCTTGTTTGGATCCTACATGTCTTCCCTCTGTTTCAATAATGCTGCGGATATCTAACTGTTCAGATGTTTTACTTGGATTTTCCAAGTTCTGGGAAGAAAAGCTGAAGTTATTGACACGCGAAGAGAGAAAATCGAAACAACTGCTGAAGAAACATTTCTTTGAGGCATTAGCGAATTTCTGGCCAATGCTCTGCGCTGTTAACATTCCAAAGTTTCAACCTGGAAACGATAGCGCATCGAGTGATCGATTTTTAATGGTATCAAAGTATGTTTCAGACGGGTCGACAATGTCTTTTTCCCAGAATTCTTCTCAACTCGCATTCACTGCATTCGATTCTTCTGAATGTGTGTTGTCTTTGACTAATTCTGGAGTTTGAATAGCATTTGAGCTCTTGCAACTCATCTTGTTTGGAAGTCTTCTCAAAATGATGAAACAAGACCCAAATATCACTGAACAAAACTCCAAAGAAGTAGAAATAATAAAAAAGATACTAAGATCACAAAGCTATTATGATATTCTGGGTGTTCGGCGGACAGCAAGCACCGAGGATGTGCGGAAGTCATACTTTCGACGATCAAAGCTGGTTCACCCTGGTACTTAAAGCGGATCAATGATCATTCTTATTATTATTAGATAAATGTAGCCATTCTCAAGCAAAGGAAGCTTTCTTCAGTAAGCTCCAGTTGATCAAATATCATTAATTGTAGAGCTTAATCAGGCATACGAAACCTTGAAGAACCCAAAGTCTAGAAGAGCTTATGAGTTATCGTATGAAATCGAGTCTGGGCATTCCAGTTCCCAGCGAGGGGCTGCGGCATTCGAATCTGTTTTGCATGTTCTAAAAGAGTTTGCTAGTGGAAAGTAACTTAAAGTCACAATGGGACGTTATTGATTATATTTTAGCTTCAATAAGGTTGTGGATGTATTAGGCGAAGTTGCGGTTCGGAACCCAGAATTGAAGAATGCTCATGAGTATTTCAGAGACAAGCTGGAACTGTACAATCGCTACAAAGAGGCTGGTCGCTTAAGAATGGAAATAGTAAAAGAGGAATTAGATCAACTGTTTCAACTTCAGCAGGATGCCAAGTCTCTCTACTTCTTTGATGTGCTTGGTCGAAGCCAAAACAGTTTGCGAACTACCATCCTTGTTCTTAAGATATTTCAGAAGCAAATCTGCGGTACAGATTGCAGAGAGCAAGAAGAAAGCAGTTCAGAGTTGGGGGATCATTCAGTTGATGCGGAAAGATCTTCACAGAGCATGGAAGAATCAGGTGAAATGGCCAACATCACAGACGATCCCGTGGAGAAGTACGTGGAAACTTTGATTTCTGCTCTTGAAACTGTGGATTCTGGCTTTCGGAATTGGGGCTTCTTTACTTAGAAAAGTTTCAAGAATAATTAGAATACAATAGAGATAATGTTTTGTTACGTTATTCCTGGAAGACCAGTAACATTTTGTCATGGTGGGATATTCGGGACTAACAGATATCCAGGTTTGCTCGGAATTCCAGCAGTTGGACAATAATCACGCAATGTTCTCTATACAAGACATTGCGAGTGTAAATCATATTACGGTCTTTATCACGCAGCCATTCCCAAGCGGATATGCGGCGACTGTACATTTTCTTTGGCCTGGTAACAACTCAAAGTGGCAAGTGCTAGGTAAACGCTGAGAGATGCATAATGTTGACTTGAAGGTTTGATAACAAACGACAAGCCAAGCGCTCTTTTTAAACTAAATGGGAACAAAGCTATTGATGATCAGCAATCACGGGCAAGGATGTGGGACTCGGCTGCCTCTGGAATTAATCAATGCGCACAGGTAATGATCAAGTGAGATTTCTTCTTACTGCCTTTATAGCTTGGAATATGTGTAGAGCCTGTTGAATTAGCTGAACATGAAGTAGCGCAAGCCAAAGCTGGTAACGAAAATGCCAGACTTTTGGGTTCAAATATGTCGCTTACGGAGGACACGAACCCAGAACTCAAAAAAGTCAGAGTAATAGTAGAGAAGATTTTAAATCATCTTCAAAATTATATTATGAGTTTCGTTAAAGTTGATCCTTCGGGGACAGAAGTAATACCAGCAAATGCGTTTCAACAATGGATACAAGCCATTCAACGCAAGGTGCAAGATCAGTCGTTTCTTGATACGCAATAGATAAAAATTTGCAGGAGCTTGAGAGAAATGATTTGACATCAAGCGTATTTATATCTTCAGAAGATCCTAACTGGTGTTTCGTGTTTGAACTTTGTCGAACTAACAATGGCTACTGATATAAATGCTAAGATTGATTTGATCAGAAAGGCAACCAAAGGCTGGGGATATGACGGTAAGACGTACACTAGGATCACTTAAATGGTTTAGGCGACAAGTTGATCCAAGCAATTATCTCAATTAATGTTCATGAACTTCCAAAGCTTGATGCATCGTACAAGGCATCATATGGAAAGTCCATCATGGAGGTCATCAGATCTGAAACTGGTGGCAATTTTGGTATGGCTCTTGCTATGGCAGTTGCACCTGAGACGTACACTGCAGCAGAGGTGATCCACGATGCCATGAGAGGATTAGGAAAAGATGAAAAGAGAATCCTTGAGGTCTTACTTGGTCGCAGCAACTTTGAGCTCAATGAAATCAAGAAGAGTTACCAATATTTGTATGGGAAAAGTTTGGAACAAGATCTTGCTTCTGAGTGTGGTAGTGATGCAAAGAAGTTCTTCATCTCTTTACTGCAAGCTCTACGTGATGAGAATGATGCTAATCGCCCTAATGTAGATGCTGATGTTGAAGCATTGTACAAGGCAGGAGAAGGAAAATGGGGAAAAGATGATGCTGAGTTCATCAAAATCTTCAACACCCGTTCCGAACGCCATTTATTCAATGTATTTACTGCTTACGGCCAAAAGTATGGTAAGACTGTGGAAAAAGTTGTCAAGAATGAGTTTTCTGGGTTCATGGAACATATTTTGGTTGAAACTGTAAGATGCGTTATGAACAAGCCAATTTACTTTGCTGATTTGTTGGAATCTTCCATGGCTGGTTTGGGTTGTGATGCGCACAAGCTCGCAAGAGTATTGAACCGTTTGAGAGGTACAAAATTGATGGAATACGTCAAAGATGCGTACTTGCAGAAGAACGGGAAAAGTTTGGAGAAGAGAGTCAAGGGAGAGACCTCTGGTGACTTTGAAAAGCTTTTGGTTGCAATGATCAACCAGCCAACTAACCGTTGAAAGCTCTCCCCAATAAACTTCTTTTTTGTGTTTTGACCACGCACAACCTTCTCTAAAATAATGTCTTCTTCTAATCCAAAAAAGTCTCCGTACAAGCATTTAATTGCGGGAGGAATAGCGGGAGCCATAGAAGCCACGGTTATGTTTCCTACGGAATTCGTGAAGACTCAATTGCAATTGCAACAATCAGGAAAAGCTTTGGACGCGGCTGTGAAGTACAAAGGCCCAATTGATGTAATCAAAAGAACAGTATCAGAGAAAGGCGTACTCGCGCTGTATCGTGGCTTGTCGACTCTTGTTGTTGGAACATTTGCTAAAGCCGGTATACGATTTTACTCATATCATCATTATTCGGAGCTGATATTTCCAAAGAACAAGAGTGATGTAAAGTCTTATCACTCGATGTTAGCTGGACTTGCCGCAGGAATGACGGAGGCTGTTCTCGCTGTTACGCCAACCGAAACTATCAAGACCAAGCTGATCCAAGATCAGAATCAAGCTTCTCCAAGATATCGAGGCTTAATTCATGGTACTCGCATGATCTTCAAAGAGGAAGGATTTGCGGGTATATATCGTGGCTTATTTCCAACGATGGCTCGACAGGGGGCGAATTCGGCGATAAGATTTACTGTGTTTGCTCAAATGCAAGGTATTTGGTCAAGTCTTGACCCAAATAACTCAATGAACAAAACTGTTCGTTCTTTTATTAGTGGTGGAATCGCAGGTACAACATCGACACTTCTGACAATGCCCATCGATGTTGTAAAGACTAGAATGCAGGGCTTGAATGCTAAACAGTATGCAGGCTCACTAGATTGTGCGAGACAGATATTCATGAAAGAAACTGTATTCAGCTTCTGGGCCGGCACAACTCCAAGGCTTTCGCGCGTAGTGTTGTCTTCCTCGATTGTGTTTTCAATACAAGACTTCATCGTCAGAAACTGGGTGTAACAAGCCAGATGAATATAGATCCTGTTTCAAATACTTTTCTTCTATTCGTTCATGGTAGCCCAGTGATAGCATCCTCTGAGAGCCTTTTGAAGCCACTCCGTTTAGGCGTTTCTGTGGGCCAGCATGATTTAGCCAAGGTAATACTGCTACTCTGAATCCGGAAGAATAATCCTTTAGAAATTAAAGGGACACTCCTCATCAGAGGACTTAGAGGCAGAAATTAACAAGATTTTCAGCCCTTGCTCAACAGACTCATTGAAAGCTGAAGCATGTCTGGATTTCTTGACTCATTTAAATTGCGATCTCGAGGCCATAAGGTGGGAAAATATTGAGCATGTTTCTACGGATTTGCGGAATATTACTTTAATCTATAGAAGCAGGAACTCTGGCATTTTAAGGGTCCAGGCTGCAGTTGATTTCGAACTTGGCGAAACAACTCTTGAGACATCTTCAGTGTTGCCTCATTTCACTGATAACACCAGGAAGTTTAAGCAAAGCCAAAGTTCAGTTGGATTAGCTTCACTGCACGACAGTTATCAAGCGTCTTGTCGTTCTTATGAAGAATCTTGGGCTTGTTTGCGCGAATTGGATGATTACATGAAGCGCGAACATGTTACAAATTCTTTAAGCAGACAATTATTATTTAAAGAAAGCAGGGTCACAGCTGAAATAACTGTAAAGCAAGAAAACGCTACTTCGATGCCCAAGATAAATCTTTTTGGTCCAGAGTCTGAGGTTCCAAGATTGAGATCTAAGATGAATGCGAATAAGAATTCATGGAAGGCTTCGAAGCCGCTCCACGTTAACTTAGAGAACTTATTTGATTTGAAACTTAGAACGCAAAATGTAGATATCACACAAAGTTCATCTGAACAACAATGCAGTATTTGTCTGACTGAAACTGATAATACGCAGTTTGAATGCAATACTTGCAGCAAAGGGTTTCATCATGAATGCATAAAAGAATGGTGTAATTCTGTACCTACCACAAGAAGGCGCTTTAATACTCTAATAAGTACGTGTCCATATTGTCAAGCTTCCATTTCGATACAAATTTGAAATCACGGAGGGCATCTTATTATTACAGTATTTTCCTGAAAGTAAGCAACGCGATCAAAATAAAATAAAAAATTACCTTGATCAATTCCAAGAAAAACACTGTACACGAAAGCACCCATCACCATATTACTACAGTGATGAGCTATCGCTGATCATGGCTTTCATGAGAGTCATCTTTGGCTGCCTCCGCCTAGACTTCTCCACCATGACCACATGAGGCTGTTGTTGTTTCAGTTACCATGCGGGTTTCCCCTTCGGAACGCTTCAGGCCTGTAACCACCATTAGTATTCATATGAAGGAAAACGCGCATGATATTCCTGGCTGCATTGACATCTCGATTCCAGCGTGTCCAGCAGTTGTTATTGTTGCAACTCTTGATCGACCAGAATCGAGATTGAACCAGTTCATGATCACACAACGAGC
>JALGPX010000201.1:1471-13227 GCA_023515795.1 Amoeboaphelidium occidentale | reverse complement strand
GAAGAAGCACTAAAGCCAGCAGATCCAAAAGCAACGACGGAATCCAAGTTGATTCCAGCAATTCGTTTGCAAACGAAGTCGTATGCTTTTTGCCTTCTGATATCGGTTTTCCTTCCTAATTGTCTCCACTGTTTCGAGCGGTAAAACCCATCAAGCACTTCAAAGTTCTGCAACTCATAAGTCAAATAAGAAATGAACAAATCTTCAGAACAAACTTTAGATGACGGCATTCCAGCTATTATATTCTTAACGGACTGATTCTCCTTTAACCAAAAAAGCTGTTTTTTTCTTCTGATAATTGTTACCTGAGATTTCTTGCCACTCCTTATTTGAACAATGAACCGCTTTTGTTCCATCAAAACAAGAGAAGATATCTTTTCTGCCTGGATCAAGCCCAACGACTCTCTTGTTCTCAACATTAAGTTGCACGTATTCCTTATCTCCAACAGTCTTGAAACCATCTTTCCCCACATCAGTAGTATAACAAGTTTTCTTAAAATGAACTCTCGCAGATACTCCATCTGTCTTAATTGAAAAGCCAAAAGTTTTAGACGAATTTGATAATTTGTAAATCTCCAATACATCTTTCCAATACTTTCCTGGGTTTCGTAACATTGTCTGATTCCTCTGAGTGTTACCCAATCTTGCCGGAAATGACTTCGGAACTTTGTTCTTTCCACGAGCAGAAGCAAAAGCCATAATTTCTCACAGAGACGTTGTATCAACCAATATAAATTCATTTCTCATCTTTGTCAAAGGAGCCAAGGTGAACGTCCTCAAACCTCTTCCACGACGTCTCTCGAGCAATCTGATTTGAGCATCAGCAATAGAATGTGCATTAAAATAACTCAAAAGATGAAACCGTAAAGGAAAGTAGTTGTACCAGTTCTTTTTAATAAACTCTTTGGAAAGAGAGTAACCGAAAGCATAAGAAATTGGTTATAACTCTACCCGAGCAGTAAGTAAAGCAGCCAAAACCACGACACACAAATCATCATTTCTAGCCAAGAACGTCTCCAGCAATAATAGAAATTCCGGCTCATCTGCCCGCTCGTTCGCTTGCCATGCCAGATAACTCATTACACACTTGGCCCCAGCCGTTCCTCTTTTCTTATTTCTGAAACAAACTGAGCAGCGAATTTCTAACATGTTTCTTAACCAACGAAGAATCCGCCCGTGGATTGTAGTAGTTNTTTTCTGCCTGGATCAAGCCCAACGACTCTCTTGTTCTCAACATTAAGTTGCACGTATTCCTTATCTCCAACAGTCTTGAAACCATCTTTCCCCACATCAGTAGTATAACAAGTTTTCTTAAAATGAACTCTCGCAGATACTCCATCTGTCTTAATTGAAAAGCCAAAAGTTTTAGACGAATTTGATAATTTGTAAATCTCCAATACATCTTTCCAATACTTTCCTGGGTTTCGTAACATTGTCTGATTCCTCTGAGTGTTACCCAATCTTGCTGGAAATGACTTCGGAACTTTGTTCTTTCCACGAGCAGAAGCAAAAGCCATAACTTCTCACAGAGACGTTGTATCAACCAATATAAATTCATTTCTCATCTTTGTCAAAGGAGCCAAGGTGAACGTCCTCAAACCTCTTCCACGACGTCTCTCGAGCAATCTGATTTGAGCATCAGCAATAGAATGTGCATTAAAATAACTCAAAAGATGAAACCGTAAAGGAAAGTAGTTGTACCAGTTCTTTTTAATAAACTCTTTGGAAAGAGAGTAACCGAAAGCATAAGAAATTGGTTATAACTCTACCCGAGCAGTAAGTAAAGCAGCCAAAACCACGACACACAAATCATCATTTCTAGCCAAGAACGTCTCCAGCAATAATAGAAATTCCGGCTCATCTGCCCGCTCGTTCGCTTGCCATGCCAGATAACTCATTACACACTTGGCCCCAGCCGTTCCTCTTTTCTTATGTCTGAAACAAACTGAGCAGCGAATTTCTAACATGTTTCTTAACCAACGAAGAATCCGCCCGTGGATTGTAGTAGTTACACTATTCATCAAAGCAACTTCATAATTTTGAACAGCATTGTTTAGAAAAGAGGAAATACCAGCAGAAGAGCCAAAATAAATTTCATGAGCGTCTGCTATTGCACGATACACCTCGGCAGCTCTAAGAACATCTTGATCGTAATAAATTTGGCGAGAAGTCTATAAAGCAGTAAAGAAATGTCTCAACTTTCCATTCAACCCAGTATTCAGTAGAACAAGGTCTCTTCCTTGAGAGAGCTGCCTAATTAAGTAGAAGTTGAGGAGTCTTGAGCCATGGAAAAGAATAGTGTTGATTCTTTCAACTACTTCTTGAATAACAGGGAACAACTTCTTATTCTTAACAAGGCCACGTAAGCCACCGGAGACAGCTGAAAACTTCTCATACTTTCTTTGAACAAAAACCGCCGGCTCTTCAGCTGCTTCGCTCTCATTATCTTCAACATAATCATCATCCACATTATTATTGTCACTCTCAAAATTCTCAACATCAGCAACATCAACATCAACATAAACATCATCTTTGTCGTCGTCGTCATCTTCTTCAACATCATGAATAGTAGGGGCAATATTCATAGGCCGTCTAGATCTTCTTAACCCGTTCATCTCTGAAAAAAATATCGAGGCGTAACAAACCTCTGGTTATCGCTCAGATCAGAAGCTTCATAGATTGTTTCAAGTGGTTTCAATAATGCTTGACATGTTTTGCACACGGTAGGGACAAGGGAAATAGAGTAAGCTTGAAACGGGTACAAGTAATATGTTCCTACAGCCAATCGCAGGTAGGTTCCCTGAAGGTAACCTACCCAGAAAAAAANCGCAACAGCATTATTTACCAAAGAGGTAATACCGGCAGTAGAGCCGAAATCAATTTCATGAGCGTCTGCTAAAGCGCGATACTCAACGGCAGCTCTAAGAACATCTTGATCGTAGTTAATTTGGCGAGAAGTTAATAAAGCAGCAAAGAAATGTCTCAAGTTCCCATTCAACCCAGTAGTCAGTAGCACAAGGTCTCTTCCTTCAGAGAGTTGCCTAATTAAGTAGAAGTCGAGGAGTCTTGAGCCATGGAAGAGAATTGTGTTGACTCTTTCAACTACTTCTTAAAGGACGGGGAGCAACTTCTTATTCTTGACCAGGCCTCGCAAGCCGCAGGAGACAGTTGAAAACTTCTCATACTTTCTTTGAACAAAGACTGCCGGCTCTTGAGCTCCTTTGCTCTCATTATCTTCAACATAATCATCATCCACATTATTATTGCCACTCTCAAAATTCTTAACATCAGCAACATTAACATCAACATCAACATCATCTTCGTCCTCTTCAACATCATCAATAGTAGGGGCCATATTCATAAGCCTCCTAGATCTTCTTAACCCGTTCATCTCTGAAACAAAATATCGAGGCGTAACAAACTTCTGGTTATCGCGCAGATCAGAAGCTTCATAGATTGTTTCAAGTGGTTTAAGAACTATTTGACATGTTGTGCACACGGTAGGGACAAGGACAGTAGAGCAAGCTTGAACCGGGGCAAGTATTACGTTCCCACAACCACTTTTTGGGTAGGTTATTTTCAGGTAATCTACAAAAAAAAGGCGCACAGCGAAAAACTTTTGGGTACACTCGTTCGAATCTCACTCGTTTATTAATTTTATAGTCACTCGTTGCACTCGTTTCTATTACTTTCTTTTCTCAACACTGTGATCACGCGGTTTCTCAGATATTCATTCTTAATACTAATTGAAGAAACAACCGCTGATTCCTTGTAATCATAAACTTCTCGTGTCTCAATGTTGTGATGAGTTCCAACATGTGAAATAAACAGTGGTCACGCGCAGCTGTTCCTTAGCACTTTTACTTTGAATGCATCAAAGACCATTAGCGTCATTGTCGATCGTAGCATTACGAGTTTGGTTCTGTATTATGAGTGCTTCAAACAGCACTATTGAAATGTAGCCAAGTTCTTTACTGTACTGGTCGCTGCTTAATGCACTAAAAAGCAAAGATGAGCTGGTAAACGCCCGGAACAATATCAGAGGGTTCAGCGGCAAGCAAACTCGGGCTGGGCGTTTGATTTAAGACAAGTTGATATTTTGCTTTCTACGAATGAGAGGACTAGTTTTGTTGGAGTAGAAACTACTAGGCTTGCGATCTTAATTTTTGGTTCAGTATTAGCTCCTGGATGTAGTGTCTTCGTGGTTGATGTACATGGTAGACGCCACAGTGGAAACAAGCAGGTCGTTCATCTCAATATGACTAAATCCATAGTCGGCCCTTGGCGTGATTGTTCATTTTATGGAAATCCGTCTCTGTTATCTCTTAATTGATTGGGGTCAAATAACGTCCAAAAGTTTTTTTTTATTTCTCCTTCTTATTTCGCTCCAATTTTTTCAAATCCTTCTCACTCTTGGTATGGAAGTGCTCAAAACAGTTCCGCTCTTCTTTAACGCATAGATACTCGTTGCAAGTCAAGCAAACATAATTGGTTTTACAACGACGATCTACCTTCNAAAAAAACCCCGTAGGGGAAAAATGTTTGGGTACACTCGTTTCTATTACTTTGTTTCAGCTCGGAAAGGTGGAATACTGGCTGAACTCTTGCGTCGCCCAGCCAGTACACCACTCATTTCTCTCTCAACACTGTGATCACGCGGTTTCTCAGAGATACACTCTTAATACTTACTGATTAAACAACCGCTGATTCCTCGTAATCATAAGCTTCTCGTGCCTCGATATTGTGCTGAGATTTATGAAACATCAACAGTGGTTACGCGCAGCTGTTCCTTAGCACTTTTACTTTGAATGCATCAAAGACCATAAGCAGTATAGTCGATCGTAGCATTGAGCGTTTGTTTTTGTAAAATGAGCACTTCAAACAACACTATTGAAATTTAGCCAAGATCTGTACTGTACTGGTCGCTACTTAATCTTCTTAAAGCAATGATGGGTTTGTAAACGCCCGGAACATTAACAGAGGGTTCAGCGGCAAGCAAACTCGGGCTGGGCGTTTGATTTAAGACAAGTTGATATTTTGCTTTCTACGAATGAGAGGACTAGTTTTGTTGGAGTAGAAACTACTAGGCTTGCGATCTTAATTTTTGGTTCAGTATTAGCTCCTGGATGTAGTGTCTTCGTGGTCGATGTACATGGTAGACACCACAGTGGAAACAAGCAGGTCGTTCATCTTAATATGACTAAATGCATACTAGGCCCTTGGCGTGATTGTTCTTTTTATGGAAATCCGTCTCTGTTATATGTCTTGTTGTTCCTTGGAATGTCTTATCCTGCTTTCTACGTCCACATGCTTGGAGAAGAAATTCCTTCCTAATGTTATTACGCTTAAACCCAGCCAAATCTACTTACAAAAGAAATTGTACTAAGTAACATATATATTGATTACTAACAAGATTTCATTCTTCTGTAACGCTTTTTAAGTGAAAAATAGAGTTTCATGAAATTTACGGATTCTACTATGTCGTTTTGGTTCATACTAGTTCGAAACCCGTCTAAATAGACGGAAATTCGCTCTTTGCTTGTGCGACTTAACTTTTGATACTAGAATCAACCGTGGCTGCCTAAGCCGAACCCACCTAAGTATCCATGTCCATCGCGTTAGGCGTCGTAGAATCTTTATTATCAGCTACCGGAACTTCTTCGTCTTCCTTTTTCTCTCTTTTGAACTCGATAGGTGCTTTATTATTGTAAGCATTCCTATATAAAAAAACTTGACGAATATTCAACGCAGCATTTACATCACGATCCCAAAGGGTCAAGCAAAAGGAACGTTCATTGAAATTCGCTGAGCGATTTGTACACTTCTTGAGACCCCAACACAACTTTCTTCTCCCTGTCATTTTTAATTTTACCTTCCCATTCTTTCCCAGTCTTCCGTGCTTGTCAGGAACCATGATAGCACCATAGACCTCCTCTAGCTGGCTATGACAATTATGACAGACTTGACTTGTTCTGTATTCTGAAACCAACCGAACTCTACATCTTCTCTTCAACTCTTTAAAAAATGACGATTAGGAGTAGGGGCATGACCTTTTGAAGAACAATAAAACTTTCCACCGCCATATGCAATGGTCGTGTTCGGATCGCCGTTGGTCAACTCTTTTGCTAACTTGTCATAAGCCTTTTGCCTAGCGATTCTAGTCTTAAACTTCAGCCTGCGCCATTTCGGTCGCCTAAAGAAACCGAAAACGGCATCTCGAATTGAAAAGAAATGTCGCCGATACTCCGTCAACTCCTCTGTTGACGACCTTTTAAACGTTGGACTCTCTTTCAATTTGTTCATTAGATCCTTATTTTGAGACATCCAGTGGCGCCTTTTCTGTATACAATGATGAGCGCCAGATATCTCCCTCCACCGTCCATTCGAGCAAGACAATTTTTCAAGGTCATTATCAGCACCAGCCACCGCATCAAATAGGTTTCGTCTTCCGGGGTCTAACCCGACTACTCTAGCATTCGGTTCAACGATCATTGGGTTGATCATTTAACTCTTATCGTGGCCCCAATCATCCAAACTGTCCAAAGCAACCCGTTTCTTCATAAGGACACCAACTTCAACTCCATTGGTGGATATCATAAGACTGAAGCGCTTGTTCATGGTGGTCAATCTTTTTACGTCAAAACACATAGCCCAGAATTTTGCAGCATCAGATAAAAAACTGTCTTGTTTCGCACAGCCAAATTCGCCAGCAATACCGGCAGAAACTGTTAGCTGATGTAACACGCACGAATCAATTATTGCATGAGAAGGATGATGGCTGGCTTGTGGTACTATATTAAAGAGTCTTAATGACCTGCCCTTGATGTTTTGTTCCTTTCGTCTCAATGCTTCAGATTCATAGTTTTTAGAAGAACATTTGAGTAACTTCCAGACAGAAGGAACGTACTTCCACCAATCAGCCTGCACAGAGTCTTTATCGATTCTTCTGAAATTTAACAAAGCAAGAGTTTTGTCCCAGATGCGAACTACTCTCTCTAAAATATCGCTCGTAGTTACTTTTTCAGTGTCATTGCCAGGTTCTCCAACGATACGCAAGGCCTCCATAGGAAAAGCTACCATGTTATTTTGAAAGGACTTTCTTGATAGCTGGTGCATTAAGTACTTTTCAAGCGTTGTGAGGGATTTCGCTGAGACAAATGATCCAACATGTTTGTGGAGCTTATATCGTACATGCTGTTTGAGCCATTTGTAGATATTCATTTGAATATATTTCATGCAGTTTGTCTTATAATTCCTTGCCAAAATGTTGACTGTGTACGATATGCCTGACCCATCACCATAAGCAAGTCCATTACGTGTACTGTGGAAAATCTCATCTGCATACTTGTTGATGCTTTCATAATTGACTCTGTTGTGATTGTACGGATCTCGGGCGGATTTAAACTTCACTACTTGAAAGATTTTAGCCATGATACCTTCTGAATGACGCAGATCAGGCACTGGATGATTACGTTCCATTAGCCAAATAATAAACCCATGCAAAAATCGTGTGGCATCTACGTAAATATCGGATGCACAGTTCACAGCGTCCTCAATGGCGTCCTTCAAACTTTGCTTGCTGTTGTCAGATAATGACTTTGCTAGAAGTTGATTTAAGGACAGCTTAATTGTACATTCAGATTCCTCATAGT
Organism: Amoeboaphelidium occidentale; assembly: GCA_023515795.1. NCBI lineage: Eukaryota > Fungi > Aphelidiomycota > Aphelidea > Amoeboaphelidium > Amoeboaphelidium occidentale. The sequence continues at coordinate 5,575 of JALGPX010000201.1, read as the reverse complement.
CATTCTCTTTGTAACGATCAGCCATTTTGCCTTGGTAATATGGGCATTTCTTGCTTGATTTTCGTTGATGATCCAAACCGCTGCATGAAGAACACTTCGTACCAGCAGTTTCATCTGTGACAGTTTGATACGACGCAGATAAATCAACAGAAGTCATGGCTACGGCAATATTAGTTGCTAAAGTTGATTTCTGTTTCTTATTTAACGGACAGGCAGAGTGGGAGATGTTCAAATGAGTTGTGGATCCACATTTGCCTGAGATCTCTTTTTGCGTTTCGATCCATAGGCAGGGACACCATCAACATCAGCACCAAAGGTGATCACATCAACAGCTGAAGTAGCAATTCTTTGAAGCGGTTCCATTTCAATATCCACAATATCAGTCGGTTTATCCGTATCGTCAAGATCCATAGGAAAGGCTTGATCTACATGGGGATTGCTTTCACTGTGATCTTGGCTAGTATCAGGTGGAATGAACCTTTGATCAGACATTTCGAAAAGAAAGCGGACCCAATAGAGAAAGAATGATAAAGAGAAGTGAAAATTATTGCAAAAACGCGGCGAACATGACGGTTGCTATCGAAACAGTGTCTTTAGTGGTACATATTTGTTCCAATCAACACCTAACTTTATATCAATTCGTATTGTAAATCTCCCTCATTTCGGCGTCATCCAAGACATCAATTGGGCGGAAACCCTTGTTGTTCTTGATATTCCTATCAGCACCTCTTGCTAAAAGCTTTTTAACTACATCTCTTGCTCCCAAGAAAGTTGCCAAATGTAAAGCAGTATTACCACCACCAAACTGAATATCTAGATCCGCAGCTGATAAAGACGAATCGATGATATCTTTTGCTACAAACTATAAATGGTCTTACAAGCACTTTACCAATACTATCATATCCCTTGAGTAAAGCAACATGTAACGGTGTCAAAGATCCAAGATAAGCGCCTTCATAGTTAATATCAAGATCTTGATGATTTAACGGTTTCAAGTACCTAGAAACTTGTAGGCATCTAATTCAACATCTCCATCATACTTGTACTTTTCTGATTTATGTTTCTGCTGCACCAGAGTCTTGTCTTCACTCAATAGCTGTCGAACTTTGTCAGAGTCTCCTTTCTCAACTGCTTCAAAGAATGCGACTTCAGTCTACACAATGAGAAACTTTAGGGTCTATTTGGATTACTGGGTTCTTTTCCATTTTAAAGTTGTAGTCTTTGCGGTTTAGTATCAAGATGGTTGGCGGTTTGATCGTCGTCGTAACAACCACTGCGGGAAGACAAACCATCCAATGCAACTTTTAAACCTTTGAATAGTCTCATTTTCTCATCGCGCGCCATAGTCATACGACCAGAAGTGCTTGGAAGTACGTAAAGGCTTACGTCGTGCCCATCACCAACCGTGAATGTATTACTCTGCAAACCCCATTCGATCTTTGTCTTGAAGTCATTAATGAACCATCTGTACACACTCATACCAACAAACCCAACCATACGAGGTTTGAGATCATGAAGCTTTTGTTTGAATTCTTCAACTCCTCCTCGAAATTCGTGAGCCTTAACGCCAGAAGATGATGGCGTTGGCCTGTGCACCAAATTTGTCAGTCCAATTCCGTAATTGAGACAGAGATGGTCTGTTTCATAAGATAACATGATATCTTCTGGAATAAGTCCAGAGTTATTCAAACCTGCCCAGAATGCGTTCGTTGGTCCTGCAAAGTGCGACCTCTTCAACGCAGATTGAATACCAGGATTGATTCCACATAGTATCAAGTCCAGACCAGGTTCCAAATAGTCTGGTACATGTATATCTTCGATTAAACTAGTAAGGCTTTTATTATAACTGAAGTATTCAGAAGCTCGACCTGTTGATTTTTTGGCCTTCATTGTTACTTCAAAGGAATATCAATAACAGGAACGCTCAAATCTAACTCGTAGTATCGAATTCCAATTAAGCCTCCAACTATCTTATGTTCAAACATGAACTGAAAACCTTGCTCGACGAACAACCGCTCAGCAGCAGGTTGCAAATCTGTAATTGAGAACCAAACCTTTTCCATACCTTTCTTCTTACAAAAGTCTACAGCAGTTGCTAAGAGCTTTTTTGCTGTTCCCTTATTTCTGTAAGACTTCTTGACTGAAAGCCTACGCAGTTCTCCTGTAGGTTTCGTGGAATATCTTCGCATCAATGCTGCACCAGCCTGATCCAACTGAGGATTAGAACCATGATGAAGAGACTGAGAAGATGATCTTCTGACAACTGCCTTTTGGGGGAAGTCTGCTGGCATTTTAAAGTGAACCTCAATTGCAGCTGTGCCAATAACCTCTTCAGACTGAGTGCCGTTCAGTGCTACCCAGAAGTTAGACATGCGATGCTCTGGTTCAATGTAATGTGCGTTGATATCAGAAAGATCATTCTTGAAAGAGCTGTTGATATACTTGGATACAGCGATTTTGAATAGAGCATACCATCCAATTGGTGGCAACATTATCAAGGCAATATTCCACATAAAACAGCTCAACAGCGAAGACCTGCAAGTTGAAACAGAGCTCCTTGGCCTTAAGAAAGAAGCAAGAGATAATGAAGTGTGAAGGAAGTGCAGCGGAAGGTAAACATTTGTGAGTTGCGACAGGTAATACTTTCTCCAACCTCGACCAACAATTTCATTCATACCGGCAGCAAATATACTTTTAATCTCCTTCTGGTCATCCTTTGCTTTAGTAAAAGGCCTTATGGTCACTTCGGTGCTCATCACAACGAAATCCTAATTTTATTGGATGGAGACTGCTGCTGTTTGATTTTTGGAATAGAAAAACATTCACGTGCTCAAACTCTCAAGAAGTTTCCATAGCCTGAGGACCAGCGGAAGATGAACCACCGCTCTTCTTCTTTTCAGCTTCCTCCGCCTTTTCCTTCTCAATTGCAGCAACGATTGACTCGACTTCTTCAGGAGCCAAGTTCACCAATTTTGAGTCTGGACCCATGTAAGCAATGTCAATATTCTTTGAGCCAGTCTGAACAACTTCCAACAAGCCCTTGATAGCCAACTTGATACACTCATCTTTTGTCATTAATGCACCATCATCTTGCAACTTGTAATTCTTTTCCAAGAACTCCATAACAGTCTTTGAAGAGCGACCAATAGCAGCAGCCTTCCATGCGGAGTAGACACCAGCAGGGTCAGTCTGATATAACTTTGGTCTCTTTACACCATTAGCGTCAGTATCGAAACCAATCAGCAAAGTTGAAATACCAAAAGGCCTAACACCTCCAGACTGAGTATACTTCTGCTGCACACCTGCAATATAGCGAGTAATGTACTCCACAGTCACAGGGTCTTCGACAGTTAAACGGTGACTTTGGCATTCGACTCTGGCCTTGTTAATTAGAACTCTAGCGTCTGCATGCATTCCAGCGCAAGCCATGCAAATGTGCTCATCCAACATGACCAACTTCTTTATAGTTCTTGGTTCCTGTAATTTAGCAACAGATTTCCTTTCTGCTCCCAAAACTACAACGTCTTTGCCTCTTACGCCAACCTAAATAATTGTTAAATCCATGCCTACTCAAGAGGAAAGAACTTACCGCACATGTCCCACGGCGCACAGCCTCAAGAGCATACTCAACTTGGAATAAATGGCCATCAGGGGAAAAGACTGTTAAAGCTCTGTCGTAACTCATTCTCTCGCTATGAGTGTTTGTTTGGACAAGAAAAGAAGCTGATAGGCGCAAGATTACAGAGGATGGTTTGTTGGGTAGCGACATGAGCCTAGACCCCATAGGTTTTACTCGGCGGTTTTATTACTGTCTCACAGATTACTTTCATCCTTCTTACGATTCATGCTTTAGTTTAACTCATGTTTCTATGACCTGGTTCATCAGTGGTAGACCACGTTATAAAGCTTATCACGATGATCAACAATGGCATTCAGCTCGGTGCCTCTTACAAGCTTAAAATATAAAGCGTTTAACAATATTTACTGGAACGTTTGGCCAATCAGAGCTTGCTGTGACCGAAAATCGAAAATCGCGCTTTCAGAAACTGTTTTTCGGAAATGAGTCAGCCGCCGACAAAAGAAGGATTAATTGCATTGTTAAAA
>JALGPX010000095.1:0-27261 GCA_023515795.1 Amoeboaphelidium occidentale | reverse complement strand
TGTACATCCGCAGCCACTGGAATGGTCAAGGACACGATGATTATGGCTCCTTATCCTTCAATATTAATGCAGTTCCCAATTATAAAAGTCTATGATTTGTCGTTACCACGAAGATGTGACTTTATCAAAAAGACCGTAAGCGAGATGAAAGGTTTGGCATTTCAGCCTCACGTAGTGGAGAAAGTTAGATCTTTGGCTTCTCAGCCAGAATACTTATCTGATGAAGAAAGGACTGCGTTATACAACCGGCTTCACAACATGTCTATTTCAGATTTACGAAGAGTTGCGTTCAGTGTTGCGATCACAATGGCCCAAGAGGTAATTAATACCAATCCACATTCTGCTGCGAAAATTACTTTTTCTGAGGGACTTCGCCGTGTTTTAAGTTCCAGGATTATATACGAAGGACTTGCCCCTGCTGTCACTGGATCCATTGAATGGGTATTTGATGACTTGGTCTATAGCCCCGCTATTGAGAGCGTAGTTGATAGTATAGTTCACTCTTTCAAGAAGCACAACAAGGTGATCCATTTTGTTCGACTTGAAAGTGATCAGGCTTTACTGAACGCCAATTTTGAAAGGAATTTAATTCGCAGGCAAATCAAAGGCTATGGAAAGTTGAGCATTCCTCAGAATTCAGTCTACTCTCTCCTTCATCATTTACACAACAGGCTGAAGTTTAGGTCCTCGTTTCAGCTATCGGGACCTAATCAATTGCTGCCACATGCATCGTTCCATAGTGCAGTCATTCCATACTCATCTATCAACCCGTTCAATGAATTCTACTGGAGTCACAAAAAATCTGTTATCGTTGTTAATGATTTGGATACTCTTGTCGGATTCCAAGAAGAGTTCTCTAAAGCCAGCGTTATAGCCCAAGGTTATCATGTTGGACAATCTTCAAATGTTGGGCAAGGTTCTAGTCGTGGTCAAAGCATTGGGCTATCATCAGGCCATGATTTTCCATTTAGCACTGGAACAACACAAGGCAATGTAAATATGGATAATATCATGTTTGGTTTAAACAATGTTTCTGGTGTTGACGTTAATATTGGAACGACATTTGGAGGTGGAGCTAGTTTTGGAAACTCGTGGAACGCAGAAATAGCAAAGGCTTACCAGTTGGTGAATAGTAAATCAACAGGCAGAGGATATGGCACGAATGCAGGGTTAAGCTATGGTGTGTTTGCTGGTCAATCATATTCTCAGTCTAAAGATCAGGCATACATTGATTTAAACATTTCTGGAGATCAAGCTAGAATGTCTTACATTATCCGTCATCCGGAGTCTTGCTCTAAACTTGTAATGGGTTTGAAGCAAATTGCTAGCGCTAGTGTGAGAGATATTAATCCAATTTCTAACATCGTTGTTATCTTTTACAAGAAGCAAAATTGCTACGAAGAAGTCATCACAAAGAAACTTTGCTGGTCTTTAGATGGAGAATATTATCCAAACAGAATCGGATGTAGACATTTTCGAAATCATGTGGACTTAAAATTTGATTGCTGCGATGATTATTACTCATGCCTTCAATGCCATCAAGAAAAAGCAGGCCATGTGGCATCGGAGATTGCAAGCTGTAAGTGTCTTTATTGTTACAAGGAGTTTAAGCCCACGAAAGAAAATGGAAAGAAATGCGTAAGGTGCTGCAGGGATTTAGCGGCCTACTTTTGTTTTGCTTGCAAGCTTTGGCACCATCAGAGTGAGTTTAGTCACTGTGAGAGATGCAACAAGTGTTTTTCTGCGGATTACATCAAATTTCACAAAGAGTTGTGTGAAAGCTAAATGATTGAATAGATAATTGAAAGCATTTCTATTGAGTTTGCCGTTCTGCTGACCCTTTCCGGTTCTTAGACACTGGAACAGCATAGGATGAGTTATGAGACAAAATAACAGGCTTCGGCATAGATACAGTAGATGATCTTGGCTTGGAAGTGTTTGGGCCCTGGCTGCTGCTTGTAGGCCTTGGCACTGAAGCACCACTTGAGAATATTTCTCTAGTTTGACTGCTGCTTGAAGAATCTTTGCTGGCGACGCTGGTCCGAAATCGATCGTTATTTGTGACATAGTTATAAAAAGAGGAACCATTCAATGCTTCTGATGACCCGTTTGGATCCGGATTTCCTCCAGTAACTTGAATAGATGATGAATTTGAAACTTGTGTATGGATACTAGCCATAGATCCTCGGTCACTAATAGCTGTCTTCTTAGGTTTCTCTGTGACTGATTCAAATCTTGCAGCCAGCCTCGAAACGATCTTTTGGCTTTCTAAATCTTGCAAAGCTCGTGATAATTTTGGATTACTTGTGTTAACATGAGTCAAACTATTTGTTGAGTCTCCTCCGCCTAGCTGCGGTTTAGAAACCACGCTGTAAGAAGCAAAAGAGGCCGAATATGTCCGCGTAGACCTTTCAGAATTCAAGACATGTGACTGTCTATCAGAAGTATGATGCTGCAGATTCTGAGAAGAACTCTTGTTCGGAGATACAGCAGCGTTGGATTTGAGCCCTGTTGAAGATACTGTACTGTTGCGCACCAAAGTTGGTTTCGGGGCTATTTCAACCTTTAGGACCGGACCAGAAGCTGCTCGCGCACTATTGGATCTTTGAACAGGTCTAGTTTCACTTTCCTGTCTTTCATGCTTTACATAGGCGGACATTCGAGATTTGATATGTTCCCCGTCTATGTTGTCAATGATTATTTCCTTTATGTTCGATGGCTCATCTCTCTTTTCATTCCGCGCATCACGTGATACTGCAACAGATGATTCTTGGGTTAAGCCCGTTGTTTCCTTTGTTAGAATGTAAGAATCACTAGCTTCAGAGGGCGTTCTTGCTTCATCGGCATACTTTTCGATCAATGACACCGTGAAAGATTCGGCAGTACTGGCTCTTTGTAAATCTTTATGCGATAGTACCTGTGCACTTGAGCGAGATTTTTCAGCGCCAGAGTTCCAGCTTTTTCTAGTTGAGGACTCACTGGCATTATCTGCAAACCTGGAGAAATCAAAAGTGCGCCTCGTAGAGTTGACATTATATGCAGAGACAAGAGGTGATGGTATTGCTTTGAAGCTGTTTTCAGGGCTTTCGTTATCTTCTGTTATGACTTCGGTTATCAGACCTCTGTCTGAACCTCTTGGTGAAGCGCCACGCACTTTCTGGTTTTGATAAGCCGAAACAGGTTTCGGCGCCACCACAATAGCATCATTATTCTGCTTTGGCTCTTCTTTCGTTTGGTTCTGTGAATATAAACCACGGCTCAACGAAGACTCGTCTTCCACAGGAGAGCCTGGCGTTGAATCCAAAGGCGATATCGCGCTTAAGGATTCGATTGATGCAGCGATCTTTAGCGTTATATCCTTAAGTTGTGTTTCTCTTGAAAGACCAACATCTGACTTAACACTTGTCCTGGAGGAATTAGACCTGACCAAACTTGTCAAAATCTTAGGTTTTCGCTTTTCAACGACGTTGTCCATATCAGACTTTTCAACTTTTTGCGAGCCGCCTGATGCTTTCAAAGTTCCATTTGATTCCTTTTTTATGAGATCCCAAATGTTTATCATAAACCTTTTGCTAACCAATGCCTGTTTCAACGCATTTTCTTCCTCAGACAATGCGTGCCATTTCGTGATCAGATCCCTGTTAGCTTGCAATAACATTTTAATCTTCTTTTCTCTTTCTGCAAGATTGAAATTCAACTGCGCTTCATTAACTGTTGCTCTTTGCTCAAGTGGATCGGAATCTTCACCTGACTCGAACTTCTGCGTGCTTATAGACGGAGTGTAACCATTCTGATTAAACGACGATGTAGAATCTTGGACGCTTCTTGGCTGGTTGCTCAAGATATCAATTTGTTCCACTTTGCCATGCATAGATTGCCTATTTTCTGCTTTCTGGGCTATCGGTTTGTCTGTTCGAACGTTCGTTACGGTTACACCTCTGTTGTCTATGCTCTCTGAACCAGGTCGTGTCTGCTTGATGAAACGGTTCAAAGGGCTATCTCTATCTATGACCTTGAACTCTTCCATATTATGTCAAAGATTTGAAAGTTCAAACAATCTTGACACGGATATAAATAGAATCTAGCTGTTGAATTGCGGTCAGCCTTCGACCGAATAATTATAAGTCCATTTATCCATCAAAGTAAGCTCAGAATGGCTCCCGTAAGCGTGCATGATCGTCGGTGAAACGCTTTTGTTCAGTCGTCGATCACTGACACGCTGCAATGGTCGTCGGTGAACAGAATTTGGACGTGTTTAACTACATTTCGTCCTCTGTGCTTCCTTCTACGAACTGTATCTCTGTTGACCAGAGCTCCTTTGTATCGGAAATGCTGTTGGCAGAGTCTTGCTTGGATCAACCTTCTCCAGCGAAATCAAGCAACGAAAGCTTGGAATCTGATACCACACTCCTCACTCTCATCTCGAGTCCAGCTGAGTGTTTTGATGTTCTAGATTCCGGGCAAGACTGCTTTATCGAAAACACAATGGAACATTTATCAATTGTTGGCGTGCCTTCTCCGGAATGCGATTTGTTCTTTGATATCAACTCTGCAAGCGGTGCTTTAAGTTGTTTTCAAGAGTCGTTGGACTTGGGCTGCATCTCTGTTCCATCTTCGTATGTAGAGACACCTCTATTGCTCGAAAGCAAGTCTGGGTTAAGCTTAAGGTCGAAAGGATTAAGAGGTCGTAAAAGAGCTGCCACGGTAGCTTACGTGCCACAAAAGGGTTTCAAGAACGAGAATAGCAATACTAACGAGTTGGTGTTTGGGCTGGAAACGATATCGGAGAATTCCCCTGCCGTGTCTTCAAGTGATGGCAAGTCAGCTGTTGTTTCTCCAACCACTTCAAATTATTCAAGGCGCAGAAGGAAAACACTTTGTGACACGTCTCCTTCGTTGCTCACTTCTGACAACGAGAATCTATTCACGTGTCATTATCCTGGATGCAACAAGTCCTTTGCAAGATTCTACAACCTTAAAAGTCACCAAAGAACTCACACAGTAATTTATATCATGAAGATTCTCATTAATGATTTCTGTAGGGTGAAAAACCATATGCGTGCGATGTTGAAGGTTGCGGTGCTCGCTTTGGTAGAAGTCATGATTTGAAGAGGCATTACCGCATTCATACTGGCGATAAACCATTTGTATGTACTCACAAAGGTTGTCGTAAGAGGTTCTCGAGAATGGACGCCTTGAATAGGCATTTAAAGGGCAATGACCACTCTAATGACGAATAAAGCATTTGGAACCAGCCAGTCGTATCATCAAACTTCGAGTCTTGAACAGGATTTCTAAAAATAGCTCACTGTTTTTGTATGCCGAAAACAGGTTTGATACCGATACTAGCGCTCCTCATATGTATGACGACTTGTACAAGTAACTTATCAGATTTGTACTGCTTGACGCTTAAGATGTGCAATGGATGGTCGCCAAAGAGTTTGATGATTCTACAACGCAGTTCTTACAACAAGCGAGGATTGTTGAGATACCAGCTGGATCACTTAGAAGAACCTTATACCCTGGAATGAGGTTAGATGCTAGCATGATCTTCTCGATAGGAAGTCGATATGATCATAATGCGACCGACCCAAGTTGTATGCTGGACGCCTTTATAATGGAGGTGCCGTCATTGACGAGCGGAAGTGAGACTTCTTTGTGGGCATGGAATAATATATCAGCTGTAATGGATATAGCTAGAGTACCTGAGACGATAAGAGATTTCAAGATGTCGCACGTTACTCTGATGAATTCTTACTTGTTTCTACTTGGTGGTTACACTTGTTCTTCTGGAACATTGAACAAGAGAATTTTTTCGTTCAATATGTTTGACCTCTCTTGGCTCGTAGTCTCGGAGAATCATGGGGGAGTACATAGTGGCGATGTGGATGCTGCGGTCGTGAAAGGAAATAAGATCTTCGTTAGATACCAACAAGAAACTAGTTTATATGTGTAAGTTTCTAATTGACTTTATAATTTCTGACTTTCAGAGTTGACGCGGGCCATTACGAGGTCGATTATACAGTTGACTGGGCTCTTTTGAATACAGAACCGTCTTACAGAGCAGCTGACTTGCTGAAAATGGTTATAACTGAACAAAATCTTCTATTCATTTATGGCTTGTTCACTTCAAGTGACGTTGGGCATGTTGGTTACGATGTATCAGATGTGATACGAGCAAGAGGAATCAGCGAAATTGACGATTCTGAGAGCATGGAGGCACTGTACTTTGAAAACGTCCCGAAGCTAGAAGGCCCAACTTTGATGAGTTACAGGGGTCACGTTTTGCTTTTTGGAGGTGGCCTTGAGCAATACTTTACAACAACGTATGACAACGATTACTTGATTGATACAGAGAGAAGCAGAGTATTCTCTCTTAGCAATGCTGGTTTGCAGGGCTTTTCGAATTCTTTTGGAATACAGCAAGAGTCATCAGCCATAATTTTTGGTGGAAGATTATTCAATGGTAGCGATTTGATACCAAACAAGAAACTTTTGAAGGGAGCTCTAGATTTATCTTCTTACCTGGATTATGTAAATATTACTACAAGAACGAGGAGAGTTACATCAACAAGCTTGAGACCTAAGCCGACAGTAGTCGAGGCGGCAGTAGATACTCCTAGGCGAACATTACAGGAGTTCATCAACGAACAACCTGCGTCTGTAATTGGAGCGCTTCTTGGAGTACTGGTTTTAGCAATCGTTGCAATTGGGACTGCATGTTACTATACAATATCCAGAAGAAGGAACCGTAAAGCCAGGGCCTCGGCTGAGAATTATTTTGTGTCCCATATCATTGCTGGCCAAGAACCTTCAACAATACGAACGGCTCAACCAGAGGAAACTAAAAATATCTTCACAACAAACATGGGAACATTGTTGACACAAGGAAAATGTACAGTTTCTGAAGAATTCATGACTGATCTTTTTTAGCTTTGGCTCTTCCTGGATTCTTGATGTTGATGAAAGATTTGGATTTCGTTTTTGATGAGGAGATTGGAGAAGGAGGAGCCGGCGTCATATACAAGGGCCAGCTAACAAACCAACAAGCACTACAAAGGAGTGGAGGAGATTCTGGAATTGTAGTAAAAATTATGAAGAAATTTGATGAAGCTTCTGAGGATGACATGAGAAACTTATTCCAACAAGAGGTCGCAGTAATGTGGTTGCTGCATGAGAGCAAAAACATCATACAGCTCCGGGGCTATTGTCCAGAGCCTCCAATAATTATAATGAAATACTACAAACTTGGTTCTTTGGAGCATCTTATTCATAATAGGAAACATGCTGAAGCACTGGTTTCGGAGAATCAATGGACACCAAAGTTTGTTATCAGAATGATGGGTGATATTTCTTCTGCTCTAGCTTATATGCACGAAATCGGTCTAACTCACAACGATGTCAAGGTACGACATAATTTAAAAATTCTAATTATTTTAGCCTGGAAATATCTTGATGGACAGAGATGATGCAAGTGGTCAATTAATTGCTGTTTTATGTGACTTTGGTGTAACAGAAATATACAATACCAACCTGTTAAGAGTCAAAGCATATGAAAGATCTCGAGTGAAAGGAGCGTCTCTAGTTTATGCTGCACCTGAAGTACTTAAAAAAGCTCAAATCAACAAAGGAGATCAAGTACAGAAGGAGGAAGCTTGTGGTCCTGATATTTACGCATTCGCTATGATTGTTTTTGAACTTATTTACAGAAGAATACCTTGGTGGGATGTTAATGACTTAGAGGATATCAAGAACAGAGTAATCAGAGGCGAAAGACCTCAACTCCCCCGAGCATTGGCAGACAGAAGAGAAGCAGATCCCTATCTTGATGCCATCATGTCTACCATGGAACGATGCTGGAATCCTTCGCCCTACAAGAGACAACCCATGGCGCAAGTTGCTCAAATGTGCAGCAATGTCTTGCACGAGAGTCTGTAATCAAGATAAAATAATTAAATGTCGACTTTTCTGCTATTTATTAGTTACTGTTTTCAATTTTTGGTTGCAGCAGCAATTCTTCTATCTCTTTCTTCTGCAATACTCAATTTCAAACCCTTTTGCTTTGGAAGAGAGATCCATGGCTTGTTTCCTTCTCCAATAACAAAGACGTTGGTTAATCTGGTTGCAAAGTCGTGACCCAAAGCATCTTTAACGTGGATAATGTCGAAACCTCCGTGGTGACGTTCACGGTGAGTAATAACACCGATACGACCCATGTTGCGACCACCAGTGATGTAGCAAACATTACCAGTGTCGAACTTAACAAACTCAGAGATCTTTCCAGTGGTCAAGTCCAACTTTACAGTGTCGTTAGCCTTGATCAAAGGATCAGGATAACGCAAAGTACGACCATCGTGAGTGACGGCGTATGGAACACCCTTGTTTCCGATCAAAACCTTCTTGACCTTGCACAACTTGTACTGAGCTTCCTCAGCGGTGATACGGTGTACAGTGAAACGACCCTTGACATCGTAGATTAAACGGAAGTGCTCGCCAGTCTTGTCGATGGAGATGACATCCATAAAACCAGAAGGGTAAGTAATATCAGTGCGCACTTTGCCATCAACCTTGACCAAACGCTGCATCATAATAGACATGACTTCCTTTCTTGTCAAAGCGTACTTCAAGCGATTACGCAAAAAGATGATGATAGGCAAACATTCACGTAATTTGTGTGGACCAGGAGATGGACGTGGCGCCCATGTTCCGGTCATTTTGTCCAACATCCAATGATTTGGAGTATTCAAACGCTTCAAGTGCTTCTTTGGACCACGAGCCTAAGAAATAGTTAGTGACTGTTCAGCTTATGATCAAAGGCATATTTGGAGGCGTGCCTGACAGGGGCCTTTCCCAATTAACGACATTCCTCCAATTGTGCCCGCGTTTTCAGTTCAATTAACGTACCATCTTCGAATTTTGAAAGAAAAATTTTTTTGATCGGCAGCTACTTCGGTTGCCTCGAGACTTTGAACGGTTAAGACGGAAGTTTGAAACTCTTAAGACGCGCGATTTTTTAAGTGGGTGGATGTTACAGTGGTACATTCTCAGGCACTTGGTTTAGTAGCAAGGCAATAGACGCATTCGGTGATCTTATCGGTTAAGAATGCTTTCGGTGCGTTTTGTCGCTCGCAATGTAAGCTTACTTAAGACTAGTGTGGAGCATGTCACACTCGGCATCATACAAACGAGCTATAGGCCCTCAAAGTATCTAAAGATCAACAGAAGTGGAGTCTTAACAGTGCGATCTTTTGCCCCGCAATCGTTAAAATTACGATGATGTAATTCTCTTGTAATTTTGTTTTACTTGTCAAATGAAACTTATAAATTCCGCTCTGTTGTCTGCTTTACTGTTTTCATACATTTTCTGCAAGACTATATCATCCGTGCCTTTGCATTTCATCGTGTGCTCGTCTTATCCGGAATACGATCGCTCGCAATACGCTTACGTTGACGTTAATGCAGCGCTTGTTTCACGCGTACAGGAGCCTTCTGAGATGCGCCAGTTGGTTATGAATGAAGGGCTAAGCGATCAAATGGTTGGCAAAAGGCTAGTGCTGGTGGCGCATGGCAAGAAGGCTGCATTGAAAATAAGGCAGCATTTGAAGTCAGCGAAATCTCGAATTGCTGCTGTAATAGTTCTTGGATATTCGTTGGTTTTACCTGAAGAATTTGGCTCAGACGTTCCTGTTTTGAATATTGGAGGAGATTTGGATGGTTTGTATCGTGTGTTTGGTTTCGCTTTGGATGAGTTCTCCGTTAGGCATTTAAACAACAAGCACGACTTTGTTCTGTTGAACGGAATGTCGCATAGAAGTTTTGCAGCTTCTCCGCATCCTCAGATTATTACGGTGCATGATTTTAACCCTGAGCATGAAGAGCAGAAGGGCCATCAGATGATTTCTAGTTTGGTAAATATGTTTTTGAGAAAGCATTCGCTATTAGATGAAGGCGAAGACAGTTTAGAAGATTTTGATAGATTCAAGAAAGCCACGAAAGTTTACGTTGATAAGATCCTTCAAGTTCTGTTTGTTGAATCTCATCCAGGCTTGAGACCGCCGTGTGCAGACTTTTCTGATTCTTATCCGACAACTGTTGATCAGACGAAATGCTTTCTTGCTTCCAAATGGATGGAGTATGCACAGTTGTTTATTTCTGGTACTTTCAAGAACGATTCTGACTCCATCGTTGAGGACATTGTGAAAAGAACAGGCCAAGAGTTCTCTATGTGGAAAGACGGCCCGGCTATTTATATTAACTCTGGGCCTGCTTTGTATCAGAATACTGTTTTAAATGGAACAAATGTCACAGTTGATATCGAGTCACGCAATGAGATGCATTTATCGTATATTGAGAATGGGCATTTCCCATCTGTTTCTTTTGACTCTACAGAAAGAAGATTGACGCTCAGGAGTTTCTCAGAGAATATTTATAATCCATCAGAATACACACGAAAAGTTGATAAAGACTCGACTGAAACCGTCACGCCACAAATCTCAGCTACGCAGATAAAAGCAAAAATATCTTCAAGAGAAAAGACATACATTGCGGCTGGTTTGAAAGGCATCACATATTACAATACAGATGCTTCTCCTGATGGTGGTGTTGGAGATTCTTGGTGCGGAAAAATCAACAATATGGCAATTCGTTATTCTTTAAGATTATTGCAACAGCACTCTGATGACATACAAATATCTAATTATTCTGAATTTATGGTATCTCCAAAACGTGCTCTTGACAGATACATCAAGAAGGGTACCATTCTTTACACAGGAAAAGACATTGGCCCAATGATCAATGGGTTTCGCTGGATATTCTTTGAGCCTTTGCGAGTGATCAAAACAGATTCTGGTTGTGAGCTCAGATCTCCTACTTTGATGACAAGTACGAGGCTGATTATAGCTAAGGGATGTCACTTCTGCAAGTTGATATCACCTGCCTTTGCAATGGAATGGTTCCTCACAGACTCCTTTAAAAACTGAAACAAAAATATACATTTAATTTCTTGTTAGCCTGCTACTTATTCGTTCATATGAAGCCATCTGATGCATTCTTATCCGCCTGTGCACGTTGTAACCAAAAAGCATGGCGCATAACAGATTTGTAACAAGGAACCAAACAAAGTTGGACGTTTCGTAACTTTCCGGAACAGCACACCATTCCTCAACGATAAAAGTCGAATTGCCTCCCTCCCCCACGCAAGTCTTTTGTATTTTCCATCCCGTCTCAGAGCAGGGTTCGATATTCTACGAATAATCAGTAGAAACTATTAATCAAGCCAACCATTTCCAGCGAATCGCACTTTGAGCATTCCACAGTGACATTACAATTACTACCCAGCGTTGATCTTTCGAGTATCATTAAATTGCTTGAATGCACTCCAGGCAGAAGGATAAATATCGCTGCTATAAGGAATATCTTGAAATTGGTTCTCAACATCATTTCGCAGAATGACAAAATCAAGACTCGACCTTCTGCGGAAACACATTATTTCGCCACCAGCGGAAAGTAAGAAGACTCATTTGGATGGTTTTAAAAGTATTGAAGCACCGCCTTCGTCTAATTACAGCTCAATTAGAATTGGCTCAGTTTCCGTCACTACAGTCTCAGCCACAAATAATTCGCCCTTGGTACCTCGCAATGTTCAATTGATGTATTCTACGGATGAGACAGTTGCACATTTAAAGTGGCTCTTGCAGAAGTATGCGCTGAAACAAGACGTTTTTCTATTAGGACCGCCTTCTGAGTATAAACGCTTGTTGGTTTTGAAACTGGCAGAGTTATTGCGATATGAGGTGGAATATGTTTGCATTACACCGGATACGTCTGAGAGTGACTTGAAATTAAGAAGAGAGATAATCAGTGGTTCTGCGGTATACATGGAACAGCCTGCAGTCCGCGCTGCAATTTACGGTCGCATGCTGATACTTGATAACATACAGAATGCCGAGCGAAATGTGTTGCCTATTCTCAATAATCTGCTGGAGAACAGGGAAATGTCACTGGAAGATGGTAGAATGATCATTAGCTCGCGCGTTTATGATGGCTTAGCTAAAGAGGCGAAACATCAAATTACTGCAGGCCTGATTAGGGCCTCAGAGAATTTCTGGGTTGTTGCTTTAGGCCTACCTGTCCCTCCGTATAATGGTTTTCCATTGGATCCTCCGTTTAGAAGTAGGTTTCAATGCAGGACAATTGGCTATCCTTCTTATGATTCCGCATATTCAACTATAGGGCGAATAATGGACCTTGAAAATGAAGAGAACTTACGGGAAAAGGCGGAAGCTTTACTTAAATTTTCTGGTTCTGTTCATGGTTTAATAGCTGAAGACAAAAGCGTTCTTCCTAGTGATTTTTCTGTTGACATCGTTAAAGTATCTTCTCTATTGAAATTATTCCCAGAATTAAGGCTTATTGAACTCGTCGAGATGTGTTATCCTTATGGTTCCTTGAATAATTTTCGAGAGGAACATAAGGAAGCTTTGCGTGCATTATACCAACAGCTTGGTATGGTTTCTGGTTTATCATTTTCCCATAGCTACTCTATTGAAGAAGGAAAAGTGACACTTAAACCTGTTGATATTGTACCAACCGAATTTAAGGCTTCAGCTACCAAAATGACGTTCTCTAACTATGTCCCAACATTCGAACAAGAAGAGGCACTTTCAAAAATGTTAATGCTGCACAAAGCTGGATTAGACTTTCTGCTTGTGGGAGTGAAAGGAAATGGAAAGTCTTTGTTGCTAGATGTCTTCGCGAAGCTTTTGGGCTCAGAAAAAACTACAATCCCCCTTTACAAAGACTTGGTGAGTCGAGATTTGCTTCAGCGAAGATCAACCAATTTGTCTGGAGATACAGTATGGGAATATTCACAGCTTGTTGATACATGTATTAGAGGTGGTATTGTTGTACTTGATGGAGTTGAATCCGTTCATGTGAGCTCAATCGCGTTTATTGGTCGCTTACTTAGTGAAAGGTTTCCCGTCTGAGTTTAACCTTACTTTTAGGCGGCTGGATCTTCCTGATGGCACCAAGTTGGTTCCCAAGAGTTTTTATGAGACACTCAATCCCCCTGAGAGAAGAGGGTTTCATCCAATTCATCCCAATTTAAGAATCATTGGTGTTGGTAGATTACAAGCTTCAAGAAGATGGGTTAAAAATTGGCCTAATGCTGAGATTTTATCTGATTTGGGTCCTTGCGTAGTACTTGACGAAGTTTCAGACAAGCTTTCCATTCTTAAAGGGATATTTCCTGAATTCAAAAATGACGAATTTGTTCAGACTTTGTTCAAGTTTGTACAAACTTTGCATGAACAAGATGATGCGCTATTTCTTGACATAATCGGTCTTATGAGTCTTCGACAAATAATCAGGATTATCAGAAAGCATATGACGTATCCTGACTATGATTTATTTAGCGCAATTTCAGATTCCACTCTACTCAACTTTCTACCTCAAAATGGAAAACAAAGTCTACTGCTTGTTCTTAGAAATCTTGGAATTGAGACACCAAGTGTTGTTGATCATGTTGACGAGCCTGAAATTTCGGATGGTATAGTCAGAATCGCGAACGAAACCTTTCCGCAAAATGCAGTCGACAAACAAGATGAGGCTTTGATTCCCAATGTTGTTTTCTTCAATAATCGAAAACACAGTCATTTGCTTCGAGAGATGTTTCGGGATTTCAAACTCGGTGAGCATCTTTTGCTTATGGGTAACCAAGGTGTTGGGAAGAACAAGCTCGCTGATCGTTTCCTACAGTTGCTGCGTTATCCTAGACAATACATCCAACTCCATAGAGATACTACAGTTCAATCTTTAACGGTAGTTCCATCTTTAAAAAATGGCGTTCTGCAGTATGAAGATTCTCCACTAGTAAAAGCTTGTAAATTCGGGCATGTTTTGGTTATTGATGAGGCAGACAAGGCACCTGTTCAGGTTACGTACATACTCAAAACTCTACTTGAAGATGGTACCATGGTTTTGTCTGATGGTAGAAAGATTACGAAGCATCTATCAAATGGCCAGAGTGAAGCCGGCATTATTCGCATTCATCCTAAATTCAGAATTATAATGCTTGCAAACAGGCCCGGGTTCCCTTTCTTAGGAAACGATTTTTACAAGGAAATTGGAGATGCTTTCACAACATATTCCATTGACAATCCCGATAAAAAGAGCGAATTTGCACTGGTAAAACGGTATGCTCCGAATGTTAATAATGATTTGATCCTGAAACTTATTGACGTATTCGATGATCTTAGGAAACTACACGAGGAAGGTCAACTTAGCTATCCTTATTCGACAAGAGAATTAGTCAATATTCTTCGCCACATGCAAATGTTTCCAACCGATTCCGTTGTCACGAGCATTGGTAACGTTTTTGATTTTGACCTTTGGGAGCCTGAAAAGAGGCAACTTATCTTTGACGTTTTCAAAAGACATGGTCTCAAGAATTTTGAAGGACAGATTCTCATCAAAACAGCTTCTCTCGTTTCTAACGATTTAAGACTTAATGGAGTGTCTCCGCACACAATCTACAAGTTGAGTACTGCTGAACGAGTTATTCCAAAAGAATCTAGGCTTCCCTTAAAATCATCGTTCAAAGCCACAGGTGAAAGATCGAGAGTTTATGTTTTCACGGAAGACTTGAGGATGAATGTGTTCTCAGAATTGAAAAAATCGATCAAGTTGCCCTCTATTGTAGAAAACAACAATTATTTTCAAAGTTTCTGTGCATCTACTTCGTCTTCTATGCTTTGTGCTCTCACCAAAGCTCCGTGTTCGATGATAATGTTTTCGGCCGACAATGAGGTCGGAACTGAGGTTGATTTGTTTGAATACGTCGGAATTAAGACGGATAACCTTGATATTTTTCTTTTGAAAGTGAATGATGGCCAAGTTGCTGTGGCTGTTTTTAATTTTTTGAATAACCAAATTCTTGTTTACGAGGAATGGAGAAAGGTATTTTCCATTTACACCATAGGAGATGCTTCTTCACAATATCGAGTTGATTTTTCATGTTCAGAGTCCCATGGAATCTTACTTTGCTATGTAATTGGAGGCCACGATGTTGTTGTTCTAGACTTCCCACGGCAGAAGTCTTTGGTTTTCTCTTTGGGCTCAAGTTCCATCTTGAATACACACTATGTTGGAGAAGTGACAATAATTGTTGTTCTATCTGACAACGATTGCATCATGCTGGATATAGGAATTCAAGTTATTCGCCGTGTTTCTGGGAATATGGGCCAAGAATGTTCGAAATTATTTCCTGGATTTGCCATCACGAAACAAAATGATCTCTTTCTGCTTAAGACAACAAGCAATGAAATGCACCTCTTTCAAGTTGAAAAGAATTGTTGCATAGATAGTTCTACAATAGTCCTACCCAATGGAATCTTAGTAGCGTTGAATACAGTTAGTGGAGATTTGCGTTGGTGGACTAAATTCGGTGCATCATACAAGACAAACATTCTGAATATTCTGGGCAAGTATCCTTATATCAAGTTACATGCAGCGCAAGGTTTGTTAGCGCTTGTTGATAACATCAACTGTGTGATCTTTTTGCTGGAACTGGATCCTATTTTAAATCAGAAGATGTTGCAAGCTGCATTAAAACATAACAGTTCGATTGATGCAGAAAATAATACTTTGAACGTGGAGTATCTTAGTGGAATCGGGTCTGGTAGTGGAACTGCTGGCGGCGAGGGACAAGGATCTTTAGAAGGCGGATCAGGAACTAGCGCAAAATATGGAGAATTCCACGGTCCCAGAAAAGATGAAGACTTGTCGGAGGATCACTTCAAAGAAAGATCCGTTGCGCCTAATATTCGACAAGATGTGGCAGAATCTTCAAAAGGTATCAGGGAAGCGTTCTTGAATAGCCGCCTTAAACAAATTTCGATGAATATGTTAGATTATAACAAGTACGTCAATTCCAAGCATAGGATAGATAAATACGTCAAACAGCTGAGAAATGTTTTAGAGACAACTGAAGCGAAGAAAAAGGAGCGAGTATGGGTGTCTCGTCAAACTAGTGGAGACTTTGATGAAAGAAGGCTCATAGACGGCTTAACTGGGGAAAAGAATGTATACAAGAGGCGTTCCAACTTATCTGAATTTCATTCGGTGAAGCGTTCCCCGAAAAGAATTTTCTTTTCATTTGATGTTAGTGCTAGCATGTCTAGGTACAATGCACATGATGGACGGCTTGACAGGTGCACGGATGTGACGCTAATGATTATTGAATCTTTCAGAGGCTTTGAAGATAAGTTTTCTTATATGATATCCGGCCACTCTGGAGATTCTTACGATGTCAAATTTGTTTCGGAAGGAAATCCTCCAAAGACTGAAAACGAAACATTTCAAATTATGGAAAAAATGAGAGCTCATGCAGCACATTGTATTTCTGGTGATTCTACAATGAAGGCTTTGGAACACTGTGTTGATACAGTGACATCAAGTGAGCCGATCCCTGGTGTTGAAGAGTATGATGATCATTTTGTGATTATGATCAGCGACGCCAATATCAAACAATATGGGATAAATCCTGACGATTTACTGGGCATTCTCAACAAAAACCCTTTAGCTGCCTCTTTCATAATCTTCATTGGGAGTTTAGGTGATCAAGCCAAGACGTTTGTCCAAAGAATGCCAGGAAAAGCCTTCATGTGTCTTGATGTTTCAGAATTGCCTCAAATTATTCAGAACATCTTCATTAATAGCTTAATTAAAGACTGATTTATTGCATTTAATTCCACCGTTTCATCCTGTTTTGAGTCAATTTTACACTAACATTAACATCATCAGCATTTTTGGTCAAATGGTCTACAAGCTTGCTTTGACTTTTGATTTCATCGTTCATGTTCATTGCCATTCCTCTCAACTGCTGAGCTATAGAGCTAATTTGATCCAAATTTGAATCGATTTCATCTTCAGCATGGCGATCGTCTTCATCCAACAAGTCGGAATACTGCTTCCTTTGCCCAGAACGCCCTCTGCCAGCAGAAGGATCGCGATTTGCGGAGTTCTTGACTTCAGCAGTCCTGCGCTCGGAATCTCTTTGAGAACGACGCAATTCATCACTTTCGCGCATTGACTCTTCGTATTGCTGTTTAGTCTTTGCATCACGAAGCTTCTTTGATGCGTTATTTCTTTTGAACGGATTACCCCACGGAATTAACTTTGAGTATTTTTTCAGTTCAGACACTTGTTCATTAGCGACTTCTTGATGTGCCTTTGCAACATCCATCGACGTCTTGGCCTTTCGCAGAATATCAGATTGCGTGTTCAGCTTCTCCATCGTTGCCATGCCACTTTGCTCCGTTGTTTGGAGCCTTTTCAGAGCATCTCTTGTTACTTCAAGAGTCTCATTACGCTTTGATTTTGTTTTCTGAATAATCTCATCAACGGAGAGATCATCTTCCTGTTCAGGTGGAACGTTGCCATACTGAGGCGAGTAGTAGCGATTTTCACGGCTGTCGTATCTGTCACGGCTTCTGTTCATTTTGTTCATTCACGAGAAACTTTGAAGAGTATTAAGTCTGGCGCTTCAACAATCGAAAAATGTGCGACGCAAGCGTGATTGGCTGATTGCTGGAGTTCAAACACGCGACAAGCTAAGAGTCTGTGCACGCTACTATGTGCTTTTGTGAGCCTCTTTACCAAAAGTATATCTTACGAGCGCTCTTAGTAACCAAAATTTATATTAATCAAGCTTAGGGACATGAACCAGCACCGGAAACTGGGCATTTTGCTCCAAGCTTGTCTCGCTGCTCATTAAGTGATGTTCTACAGATGAAGCAAAAGATCCCGATTCCTCATAAAGCAAGAGTATGTCTGGAGCATAATGCTTCACTTGCTTCATTATGAATGATTTCTGATCATGCACACTGGACTGGACATCCACCATGCACGTTATGTTCTCCTTTTCAAGCATACTCGCAATGCGTTCCATAATTTTCTGTGCATTGTCTTGTGCTAATAATCCAGATTCATTCAGATCTGGTTGTATTGCCTTACCGCTTAAGTACTCTGCAGCTTGGACAACCTCTAAACAATTAAAAAATTTGGTAAAACAGTGACATACCAATTGCAGCTGTTTCTATAAAGCTGTGCCCAGAAAAGTTAACTCCCGTTGTGAGTATAATTTTGTTCTTGTATCCATCAGAGGTTATTAAGTGATCTTTAATCCATGAGACAAGGCTATTGACTCTCCCATGCTTCTCATAAATAGCTTTCAAGTCCAAAGGCAACAAAGTTATTCTTAACTTTTCTTTCGTGTCTAATTCGTCGCTGCTGTTTAAGCCGGATGCTTGAAGAATGGACACCATGTCAAGCAACTTCACTAGAAGAAGATCAACGTTTGCGCGATTGAAACAAAGGCAATGCCGTCATACACAAGTTCAAATACTTGTTTCCGTTAATGTGGATCTTGTTTTCAGTTATCAGAAGAGGTCTTTGTTTTGGACTGCAGGGATTGGCTGCTCTGGACGTTATGACCTTGCTCATTTGACTTCATATCCTGTCTAGAAAACGACAGCACCATGGGACGAGAAACGATCTATCCCGCACCTATATCTAAGAACGATAATGGGCCTAAACCAGGAGTCGGAACTAATAACGAGGGCGCTGCAAACATCTCGCGTCAAGACAACCTGAAACCTGTCGGCAGTTTCAAAGCTACGGAACCCCTTTCGCGATTAGAAAACAAGCTATCGCTATTGAAGGTATTGGAGGAGACTCCTCAAGGCAACGAGACAAGCGTCGTTGAAACAACTGAGAATGAAGCTGCTCGTCAAGACTCTCAATTCCCCGAGGAAGCATCTCCTCGTCAAAGATCACACACTGTTGCAGAATCGAAACCATATGACGCGTTTTTGAAAGAGTTGAAATACAAGAAGAAAGCAGAAAAGAGTAAACGGGCTGCAGCAGAGATTGTGATGCAAAGTTCCGGTGGTACTTCAAGATCGCGCTCAGCCTCGTCGTCTGCGTCATTGAGCAAATTGGGTGGCTCGTCAATACTTGCTACTGGGAGCAAATCCAACTTGGGATCGTCAAACCATTTGGTCGGTAGCCATACATCATTAAAGGTGCCTTCTCAGCGTACTCAAACAACGGCGGAAAGATTAAGAGACAAGTACTTAAACTTCTTCAGGTTCTCTAGGGCTAAGTCATCAGAAAAGGTTATCGAGAGCTTGGAAAAACTGCAGCCTAGTCAGCCTGGATCACTTGCAAAGCTGACGACCGAATTATCACTGTCAGATTATATCAAAACCGATGATGATGATATACCAGATCCTGTTGAGCTATTAGATAGATTAAGGAGCAACAAAAAAGAAGAAACATGGAGATCCCCACTAATTACAGACGAGTTCTACGTGATGGACTATTTGTTTGAGGGTGATGTATCTAAAGCTGCGAAAACGCTCAAGTTTTTAAGCGGACTTAGCTTATCGGGTAGTTTCACTTCGTTACAGTCTGGAAGCAGTAGATCACAAAGCTCTGAAAACATTGGCTCAGCTACATCTACTTTGCGTAAGGACGCGATTTTGCTGAATGCTGTTCCAGAAGATGAGAAGTTGGTTCAATTACCTGCTACAACCAACGCAATCATTCAAGTCACACAAGCTGAAGACAATATTCGCTTTGGAGAAAAGAAAAAAGCATCAAGTGATTCCTTGGACTCAGTTACAAGAAGAGAATCGTTACAAAAAGCACCTAAGCTTCCTAAAAAGTTAGACAGGAACGACATCCTTAATGCCAAAGTATTTAAGAACAGGACAATAATCAAATTCAATTCATGCAGCACGCTTTTCACTGTTGATAGTACATTATTTAAGCCATCGGCAAGTCCTAGAAATTTGGATATTACACTGAAATCGGTTGCTCATGCGATTTCCACACATCTGCAACGCACATACTCGCTATACACAGAGCTGCATGCTTATGAAAAACAAAACAAACTAGGAAGAAGATATACGTCGAGAATTTTCTACACATCAGATATTTTATCCGAGAAGGTACATCCAATCTGGAAGGTACGTGGTATTCCAGATGAAGTTGTGCGGCGCCCAGAAATTATGCAGCCTCCAACAGCAGAGGAACTCAATCAATTTTTGAAGCAAATTTTCATCGCCGCTGATTTAAATGCAGAAATTGCAATAATTGCATTAATTTACTTGGAAAGATTGATGTTCAAGGCCCGTGTTAGTTTGCATGGCTTGAACTGCTTTAGAGCTGTACTGGGATCAGTTATGTTGGCTAGCAAAGTATGGGATGATCAAGCAGTGTGGAATGTAGATTTTAAGAGTATCATGTCGGATTTAAAGCTCCGTAGTTTGAACTATCTAGAAAGATGGTGGCTTCATAAAATTGGTTATGATGTATCTGTAAAAAGGGCTGTATTTGCAAATTATTGGTTTGAGGTAAGAGAGGTTGCGGAGAAACTATGGGGTGTGAAAATCGGCAAAGTTGAAGCTTTGATCTCCACTACCCGAGAGAGTACTGCATCATATTCAGCATCCCATGTAGATATAAAGAGGCGCGAGTCTGCAACAAAGCTTGAAGACGCCAATCCTGAGTTGGTTAAAACCACACTATTGATGGAACCTGCTTTCAAAGAAAACGAAAACGCTGCACAAAGAAGAATCAGCAAACCAGATCTTGCTATTGTAATTCCTAGACCACTTACTGAAGATTACATGAATAAGATTTCTGCAACGACAACTTATTCGCAATCTAGAATAAGGCAAACATTTTCAGAAGCGTTGTCAGCTCCGATAGGATTTGGATCAGGTTCACATGTTTTCCTGGAGGATACCAAAATTATAGAAGCTCCTAGAAGCAGTACCAAAATATTACACACAAGCAGTAAAAGCTCGGCTAATAGCGCAAGCATTGGTGGCAATTCGCAATCATCTAATCAAGACGATACGGTCAAATCGCTAGACCAAAAGGCTGAAGGTTTACGTGATACAATCGCATCGACTTTTAAAACGAACATAATTGATTTCGGATGGGGAGGATCTAAATTAAGAAAATGTAAGAGCGAAGATTTTTACAAACCGACTGCACCAGCCGCAAGTGTTTTGTAATCTCGCTTTTCTTGTACAAAAGATTGAGGCAAAGATGATAAGCTTTCCCATATTCAAAATTGGCCTGCTGATAATAAAACAAATTTCGAAACCAATAGCGAAATACGTCAAAACTCAAGCCACAGAACACCCCCTGTTCCGGAGAAAGATCATTCAGTTTGCTCAAGCATATCATCGCGCTGAAATCAAGCTGAAGCGGAGACAAGCAGAGGTTCAAAGGCCTGAACCAAACATTATGCCGCTTGATGACAAACGAGCAATCGACTTGGCTGCAAGTTTTATTAGTGAAAGTATTATTTTTGGGGCAGCTGTTGCGGCTGTTGTTGCAGAAACTTACCGAAAGCGTCTGGATGACATGGAAAAGCGTGCCATAACAAAAGAACAACAAGATAAGTTAGAGAATACACTTAAAAGCCTTGAGGAACAGATTAAAGATCTCAAAGCCAGACTGGAACGACAAGAGAAGGCTACAACGCGATTTCCCATGATATTTGGTACGCCCTCATCTGCTGCACCAAAAACTTAGCATGCGAAACGTCTCACTTCATTATTATCTGTTTACTTCTCTGTTGAAAGGCCCATTGTTAATAAACTCTTATGTTGTTCAATGTCACGCCATCAGGCAAAGATCTGCATGAGACAGACACCGCGCTACTTGAAACAGAAAGATTAAGCGCTTGGTTTATTCCTTCTTTGCGCCTCTTGACTTTTTCAAGGCATTACGAATAACCATGATATTCCAGAATGTGTTTAATGCGCCCAAGCCCACAACATTTAGCACCGTTCCTGCGACCAAAAAGCGTGGTAAAGTTGCAAATATTGCTTTCAAACGAGAAATCTTTTCAGAAATAGAAGCGCCCTCTACTTGTTGTAACGCATATGATAAACAAGCTGGTGCCACAATTGACCTTGCGGTGAGGAATACAATGTTCCTGATTGTGACATTCCAACGGTAAAGTGCAGATTTTTTATCAACATCTAGAGTTCTTAAATACCATACTAAATTAGTAGGAACAACCGTGAGTTCCGTTGCGAGAAAAGTGACTGGAAAGAACGCAGCCTGTCTGTACATCATCATCGCGAAGGCCCCGAAAGCACCAACAATATGATGAAACCACATTGCCATTGGTTCATCGCCTACAATAACCATGGTGCCCATGTCATAAATAGAATATCCAACATAGGAGCTAAAGACCATATCGAGAATCCTTGGATAGAATCGAAATACTCCAAATTCACCCTGAAATCCAGGTGCCACGAACAACATGTAAGTTCCTAACAAGTTCAGCTTATCCCAAAGATTAACATTTACCTATGAGCCCTGTAATCAATCCATTCAGTGTGGAACAGACCTTTTCGCCAATGTAAACTCTTTCTGACCACTTCAGTGAAGCAAGCTTGGACGCAGAAATTCGTCTTCTGATAACCCCGTACTCAGCTGCAAGATGTACACCGGAATAAAACACAGCGTACTTGAGACATTCTAATGCTGCCGGTTTAACATAATTCCATGAGAAAGCGCCGGCAGTGGACGCTGCTTCCGATGCTGGCTCCAAATGATCGAACATCGTCATTGCCTTTGGAACAAAGAGATCTATTTCAAACAGGTCAAATGAAGAGCATATCCGAAATCTTCATCATAAAACCCATCGCCTGTGTTGAGGGCTTTTTTACACACTCCGCAATTGAGGCATTTTTTGTGGTAGTTGAAACCATAAGCGTTGGTGTACGTCTTATCTTCGATTGATTTAGAACAACCTTTACAGATAAGCGATCCAGAAGCTGGACTATTAGGTACAGTATCACAGCCTTCGCATAGTAACGCACTATCATCAGTTATCACAAATTTGGAATTGATCAAAGCCTTATTGCATTTTGTGCACACAAAACAAGCAGAATGCCATGAGTAAGATCCTTGCTTAACGAATCCTGGTCCAACTTTACTCGGAAGTTCAAGAACGACTTTTGAACACTTCAGACAATTGTTGGGCATGAGAGATAGAAAGAAAGACAAACTTTAAGGTAGGACAAGTACACAAATTGCGCTTTATTTCCACTTCATCTCATTGCTCAGACTTTAGTAGTTGACACTGATAAGGTAGTCTGCAAGTTGTTCAACGACCTTGGTAGCTTCTCCAGGTTGAACGGTTTCATCATAGACACCGATCAAGACAGCAGCCTTGGTCTTAACGCACACAATACCACCAGTACCCTAGATCACCATAAGCCACATAAACAGGATAGAAGCTCACCTGCTTTCCGTAGATGCTTCTGTCATCTGCTCTCAAGACGATGTACTTGACACCATTCAAGCGCAAACCGCTAGCTCTCAATGGACCAGCGTCCTTGAAACCCTTGATCAATTCTTGAACCTCAGCTGGTTTCAACTATAGAATATAAGTAACTAAGATCGAGATCTGGATCTTACAGAGAAGCCAGCAGATGTAGCCCTAAAGGATTAGTATATGATGCGAAGACATGTATGAAGAACTTACCAAGGATTTCCATCATGACCATGGATCGCTGCCTTAACGATCTTCTTTGTTCCAACCAAGTTTCCGTCGACGTATGCTTGCCAAGACATTGTGATAATCAGTACTTTTGAAGTGACTTGGAGAAATCAAACTGGTCGATCTGAAACTGAACAGGTTGTCACGATGATGCCGTGTTATTTTCAGTTTAGCCAATTGGATTAATCAAACAGTTTAATTCTTTTGGGCGCACTTCCAGCCACAAAAACTGAATGGCTTTAAATATTTAGAGATATGACTCTTGAAACTATGAAGAAAATTGTAATACATGACTCTTGTAAGGTTCCTATGACTAAACTAAGTTGCTCACGTAACAGCAGCAAGCCGAACCTTCGCCGTAACTCCTTTAAATTACGCAATGACGTCTTTATCAGTACTTTTAAAGCGAGTTGCACGTCTCCATGTGCTTTTGGTGGCGCGAGTGTCCCGATCATGACTGCGGATTACGCAACTCCGATCACCATTTCTTAGCGTCCAATTGATTGACTTCCAAAAGCTTCGCAATGAACAAAGCAGAAACACTCAGCAGTCAGTATAATCGATACAAATTATTGTGCCCGTTCTTACGCAAGACGCCAATGAGCCGCTTGAAGAGTATGGCAAAGACAAAAGTGAACGAATACGGATTTCATGAAAGCCAAAGCGATTCAAATTTATTGGCGATGGCTGCTAAAACTTGCCCTGTCATGTCGAAGGCGTTGGAGAATGAATTTAAAGCGCCGCAACCGATGGGAATGAATGAGTTCTTGTCGAATGCTGCGCCAAAAGCAAAGCCAAAATCTGAACCAAAGAAGAAACCGATTAATTACGATGGGATCTTTGAAAGGGAACTGGAAAAGAAGCGCCGTGATAAAAGTTACAGATACTTTAATAATATCAACCGGTTGGCTTCGAAGTTTCCGCTTGCTGAGTCGCCATCAGCTAAAGGCAAAGTTGCTGTGTGGTGTTCCAACGACTATTTGGGCATGAGCAGACATCCCATTGTTGTTGATGCGATTAAGAAGACTCTTGATAAGCACGGTTCTGGTGCTGGTGGAACTAGAAACATCGCTGGAAATGGAGAGTATCATTTGGCGCTTGAGAACAGTTTGGCTGATCTTCATCGTAAAGAAGCGGCGCTGGTGTTTTCATCCTGTTTTGTGGCTAATGATGCTACTTTGTCAACACTCTGCTCTAGGCTGCCTGAATGTGTTATCTTCTCTGATAGTTCTAATCATGCGTCTATGATCCAAGGAATTAGGAATTCAAGAGCGAAAAAGTTTGTTTTTAAACACAATGATGTTGCCCACTTGGAAGAACAGCTTAAGCAAGTTGACATTAATGTTCCTAAAGTTATTGCTTTCGAGTCGGTATATTCCATGTGTGGTTCGATCGGTCCTATTGATGAAATCTGTGATTTGGCCCGTAAATACAACGCCTTAACTTTCCTTGATGAAGTTCATGCTGTTGGAATGTATGGTCCTCGTGGCGGTGGCATTGCAGAGAATGATTCATCTGTACTAGACAAAGTTGATATCATTTCTGGAACACTTGGAAAAGCGTATGGTGTTGTAGGTGGATACATCGCTGGTTCCTCTCGTTTAGTTGATATGATTAGATCATATGCTCCAGGATTTATCTTCACCACGTCTCTACCGCCTGCGATAGTTGCTGGTGCTCTTGTTAGTGTTGAATATTTGAAACATTCTGAGAATGAGCGTATGGGACAACGTCGTAATGTTGCTTTACTGAAGAACAGATTAAAAGAACTCAGAATTCCAGTTGTAGATAATCCAAGTCACATTGTTCCTGTTTTAGTTGGAAATGCTGAACTCACAAAATTGGCTAGTGACTTGCTTTTGAGCAAGTACAACATCTATGGTAAGTTTAACTCTCGTAGATTCCTCATTTTTAGTCCAAGGTATCAATTACCCTACAGTTCCTGTTGGAGGCGAACGTTTACGTATTACTCCTACTCCGGGTCACGATGAGATGATGTTGGATCATTTGTGCAACGCTTTGGATGAAATTTGGAATGATTTGAAGTTGAAGCGCGTTGGAGAAGAGGCTATCAATTTGATGAACTGAAAAGGGAATAAACGAAGTCTATTTCCTGTTCTTCTTTGACTTTTTAGAAGTAGAACTGGAAGATGCCCCTGTAGTAGACGATGTTTGCTCTTTTGCTGTAACTTTAGGTCTCAAATCTTCCATCGGCAAAGCACCATACTCGTACTTCAGAGCAGTGGACGCTAGAGGATCATTACCATAAGGAAAGTAATTAGGTGAAATAGGGATGGAGTAGGCAGATTTTGGGATATCAACGCCACTCTCTTTTGCCTTGGCTTCCAAACTCTGTAAAACCTCCGTTTGAACGGTAGGCAAGATTCTGGCTATCTCTTTTAGCAATTGACGCTCTACATGTAAACAAATTTGAAACAGCAAATTACTTTTCATTACAGAAGAACCCTTCGGTTTAACGCGTATTCTGCCGTAACCCCAATAATCTCTCGGGTATCGCTTCCTTTCTTCAACTAAAACGTGCATGTCTAGTCTTCCACATGCCATCGCAAGTTGCCAGGCAGTCAAAGGTATGCCGCCTTTAGTAACATCCGTGTTAATTGCCAAGTCCCGCGGTACTCGTCTTCCTTGCTTTTCTGACTTGCGAGCATCGAAGTAAGCAGGATAAAGAACGATTGCGTCCTTGAACTTTTCAAAATCTAATTTACTTCCAGTTAATTGTTCCGTTATTTCCAGACTTTGCATCTTCTCATTTACTCTATCTACTGAGTCTAAGGTGCCGGTAAGCGGAAAGTCCATGTTGTCGACGTCCATTTTTGATCACAAGAAATTTCGCTGAAAAGGAAAAGCTTTATTTTGTGAATAGAAAAAGCTGCGTCTTTTATGCAGCGGTCACATTTTTTTGGCTCAGACTTGCCTACTGAAACTGGGGTGTCTTTCTCTTGTTAAAAAGTGATAAACTGCGATATTTGCCATGAAATTAGCCGCTGATACATCCTTGTTAACAATGAGATCGTGTCCAGTTGAAGTCTTGCAATCTTTACACTTCCACATTCTAGTTCCTTCATTACCGTAATTGTCAAGAGGCTTAAAGCACATCGGACAATTCTAAGAAGTTCAAACTCTCTGAGCAACAAAGTATTACCTTTGACGTGTTATATTCATCAACAACCAGTACCGTGAAGAATTTCGACAACCACCTGAGCAAACTTTTTGGAGCAACACTTCTTTGGCCTTTGACTGTAGGAGAGAATGTAGGATTTCCTGCAACGATCAAAGGAACGCCAGTCTTTGTTCCACGAAGTGCTTCAGCANNNNAAAGCACATCGGACAATTCTAAGAAGTTCAAACTCTCTGAGCAACAAAGTATTACCTTTGACGTGTTGTATTCATCAACAACCAGTACCGTAAAGAATTTCGACAACCACCTGAGTAAACTTTTTGGAGCAACACTTCTTTGGCCTTTGACTGAAGGAGAGAATGTAGGATTTCCTGCAACGATCAAAGGAACGCCAGTCTTTGTTCCACGAAGTGCTTCAGCATGTGCCACCAAGACATTGACAATTTTGAAAAGCTGCCTCTGCTTGTTCTTTTCCAATTCATTCTTCAGTTTGATCATCTCCGGTCTCGTATTCTCCTTCAGT
>JALGPX010000212.1:0-10264 GCA_023515795.1 Amoeboaphelidium occidentale | reverse complement strand
CAGAAGCGGCTTGACAAGTCCGCACAAAAGTAACCAAGGTAAATTTGTACGAAAGTGATTTTTAATACTTTTAGAACCATGGCATTCAAGGGGTTAATAGACTAAAATCGACTTCAACTAAAGTTTTAATACGTTTTGTCACGCCTTTACGTTTTAACTTGAAATTATCGAAACCGCGATTATAGAGCGATCAAAATTACGAAAGGGATGACTCATCTCCTGAAACCTCTGTTCTATTTTAAATGACTTCCACAAGAAGTATCAGAGGAACAATAAGTAAAGGAAATACGGAGGAGACATCGCCTGAACATGTCACTACTCATTCGTTAGATGGTATTCATCTCAAGTACTGAATTCATAAGTCTTATGTTGTTAGAGCCTTCAATTCATGGTAATCTCGTTCATTGCAAGCTATGGGTTAAATAAAACGACGGATTTGCTGTTGAAGCTCCCACTGAAGGTTGTAAGGATGTCGCTGATTTTAAGACGCCGGTTATGGCTGCCATAAGACTGGCCGGATCTTCTGGTAACGTTATAATTCATACTTCTGGAAGCAATTCTGCAGTAAAACCTGATGAGTCAATTGTACAGGCTTTTTATAATAGCAGCACAGGAGAATGGTCTGGACTCAGTGCTGAAAATGCGTTACATGTGAAAACTATTCGGCCTGAATGTAAATCTTGTCTCCTAGAGGATAACTGTTGACCGTTAAGACCCATCGGCAAATTTGATGCCGTTTTCGCGTTATTTTACAGCTTGTAACAGTGAATTCTTTTCAAGTATGAGTTCAGTCAAGCTGGAGAATGATTATTTGACCTTTTCCGATGGTATCCCATTCAGTACAAACCAAAAGAAACTTTATGTGCGTTCTAGCATTCAAGTTATTGCAGATAATATCATCAACATAGAAAAGGGAAAACAAAGGCACGATATCGTCTTTGGCGCTCCTGGTGTTGGTAAATCTTTCTTTCTACTATATCTTCTTTGGAGATTGTTGCAGAATAAGGGACAACGCGTGCTTTATATTTACAAGAGTAGAAGGTGGTATTATGATGGTCAAGGAAACTTTTTTATGTTTGATAAGCTGCCACCGAATGTTTACCATGATTTTTGGACAAAAGATTTGTGGTGTCTATTTGATACGAAAACGCAAGATAATATTACTAAGGTTCCGTTGACTTTGTGTTCCTTTATCTTAGCAACTACTATACGCAGTGTCTTATACAATGATTTTAAAAAAGAAGAGCCAGAACCGTTATGGAATTTCTTGCCGTATTGGACTGAGGATGAAATGCAAAACATTGCCACAACTTGTTTTCCTAATTGCAAGGAAACTTGGAGACCTAGATTTGAAATACTAGGTGGTGTCCCTTTATATGTATTTATGTACGTTAACGAGGACCCAGAAGACATTGTATCAGTTCTCTGCCGTCAATGCAAATTATCTGAATTAATTCGTCCCATCGGTCCACACTCAACCTTTCATGAAGAATCACAATCAATTCATTTACTGATCCATATGAACTCTAACGCTCCGTACAACGACTATCATCTCGAGTATGCGTCTGAGGCGGCGTTGGAGATTCTAGTTCGAACAAGAGGTTACGAAATTCGCGAAAAGATGGAACTTTTATTGGCTGGTGGCAATAAGAATCCTCTTGTTAATATCTTGTGTGGTTATGTATTTAAACATCATGCTATAAATATGTTGAAAGATGGAGGGAAATTTACATGTCGCAAGTTGGTTGATGAAAATACTCGAACAAAACCTCCCGATTTCGCATTGAAAATCCCTTCATGTAATACAGTCCACACAATGTCAGGTCAAGTTCATCAAAATCAATATTTAGGAGAACTTTACCTTTCACTGACCAAATCTGATTCTGATCTTGATACTTGGATTCCAGGTGTTGGAGGATTTAAAATCACGGTTGACATATCTCAGGGTTTAAAAAGTTTTATCGGTAAAGAATTATCATATTTAGGTGACAGTGGAAGAAAATTATACTGGCTTCTTCCTCCATTGTATAACGACTCTTTTAACAAGAAAGAACCGTTCTCAATTGATCAGTATGCTGTTCGAATCCCGTATCCGGATCCCATGAAATACCACGCAGCTATGATACAGAAGAATGTCAGTTTTTAATAAAAAAGCTTAAATGAGCATGTAGTTAAAGCTAGCATCGTTAGTGATTCTCCTCCGCAAATTAGGATTACCTTTTCTACTTATTAACTTTGAGCGAATCTTGATAAAAAGCCCAGAATAGCACAAAGTGCTTAATCGGACAATCTGCTGTTGTCGCTCCTGCGTGGGAAGCACTGAATTGCCTCAAAAATGATATATCCTTCTCTCTAAGGATGTACGGTTCGGTAGTATCTGGAAAGTGGAGTTTATTAACCAAGAATAGATCAACTATCGCTTCTCAATAAGTGTAACGGACCTCTTGTCTTACACTCGTCAATCGACTCAATCAAACACATCTTAGCAACGGTTGTCAACGGGCTATCGTGCAACGGTCTCACTTGATCAGTCAATAGATCAATGTCGCGGCCAATATCTTCATTATCAATCATAAAGCCATCCTTCTTCTCCACGGCCTCCCCCGGCGAAGCTTGGTGTCAAACAGCTTTTCTCTCCGTCAACAGAATGTCGAAGGCTTTACTGTTGGTAATAAGTTTCAACCTACTGGTTTCAACACTTCAGCATGAGAAAAGCTTCTTGTTTGATAATACTGCGACTTCTGTGTATTCTATGGCATTGTACAACCGATCCTTGCTCATAACATCCTCAAACGATGTTGTCCAAAAAGATATTGAAACAGGGAGTGTTCAGAGAAAATTTGCTGCACATTTTGGGCAAGTTCAACACATTATGGTTGTGAATGGTTCTACAATGATTACAACAGGATGGGATGACATTATCATCTTTTGGGATTTGGTAACTGGCTCAATAGTTAGAAGGATCTGGCTTGAAGCCTCAAAAACATTTCCAAGCAGCGTTTATCTAAAGAATGATACTATGTTTTTATGTGGTTATGATAGTCGAGCTCGGATTGTTAATGTGGCAACTGGTAGAGTCATTCAAACAATTAGTAAGCATCATCCTCGCTACTTAATAGCCTTCTAGACGTTAATACTGTGGCATACGCAATTGTTGCGAATGATGTTACCTTCTTTGTTGGTAAAAGCGGAAGGGCTTCTTCGCTGGGAAAATACTCTATAGCAACCAGATCCCTGCAATCTAACTATGCTGGGCACGATAGTTCCGTTTTATCCTTGGTCCTTTGGAATGCTTTGCTTTTTTCTGGCTCAGCAGATACAACGATTATATGTTGGCATGAGAATAATAGCGGCATTATCCGTATTTATAACGGTCATACAGATGCAGTTCGAACTCTTCACATACACAACAATTATTTATATTCAGGAAGCGATAATTATGGAATTATTAAGTGGAACATTGACTTAGGAAGCATTGAAGCTGTTTTTGATAAGCATCATCGGAATTCTGTTCTTTGTTTTGCCTCTGAAGAAGAAAATTTGTATTCCGGATCTTTGGATACAACTGTGATAAGATGGGACTCGACTTCTTCAACTAAAATGTTTTCTTACTTTGGTCGGAATATTAAGCTAAGAAGCGTCGTTTTGTGGAATAATATGATTATTGCGGGTGGTGATAATCCGGCATTATTGATTCAAGCTGGATTGCAAAACGCAATCTCTCCTGTAGAAATTATGTCTGGCCACTCAAATGAAGGAATTGGTTTCTTGGACTTGCTTGGCGATACTCTGTTTTCAGGAGGTGTTGATGCAACCATCAGACGCTTTAGCTTGCTCAATTACAGTTTCATACAAGTTTTCTATGGTTAATTTGCTTCTTATCGAATTCTGACTCCGTAGGGCACGAAGATATTGTTACCTCTTTGGTCTCAGAAGAAAACTCCCTATTTTCCGGCTCTCTCGATTTAACTATAAAGAGGTGGAACATTTTATCGGGATTGGTTTTAAGCGAATATGTTGGACACAATGCAGCTGTGTTATGCATACAGATCGGAAAAGAACTGCTCTATTCTGGCTCGTCAGATACACATTTGGGAGTTTGGAATAGGGAAACTTCTTCAACGATAACATTTATTAGGTGTAAGTTTTTGCCGAGGTTTAATTGTTTAGATCCAAATGGCGTGTATGCCCTCCTTCGGTTTGGAGATAGTCTTGTAGTGGGTACTTATGGGTTAGATATTCTTTCGTTTTCTACAAGCGACGTGACAGCTAAACAATCAGGTAAGAGGATTTGCTTTCGTATAACCTTCGTAGAACCTTTCATTTGTTTTTCAATAGTTGCTACTCAATTCCGTATTTATTTGGGGCATGCAGATGGTATAATTCGTGGAAGAGATCCCATGACGCTTCATGTTTTGGAGTCTTTCCAAGGACACACAGACCATGTCATGTCGTTATGCCTAGACGATGCCGGCAGCATATTTTCGACAGGATTTGACGGTTCGATTAAGAAATGGAACATGGCTTCCCGAAAGGTAGCGTTCTCATATGAAAATCGCAATGGTTATGTAACAGCATTAGCTGCAGCTAGCGAAATCTTATACGTTGGGACGAGAGAAGGCGTTATGAACTCGTTCAGTATAAATACTGCCTTTTTTGTTAGATCCGCAGCCTATCACAGAAATTCGGTGACATCGTTGGTTTACCTTGATGGCGTTTTGTACTCTTCCGGAACAGATGGGATTGTCTATGGATTCTCTCCAACAGAATCATCTACTCCAATTGTGATGTATGATTCCGATACCACTCCTATCACCAATGTGGCTATGACTTAATTGAATTTGATTGCCATACAAGGTGACAATGAGATTATTAATTTACCAAAGATGAACTCAAATGGTTCATCTAGAAGGTTTTATTCTCCTTTGCCTTTGACTAGTATCACTGCGAGTGTAGAAACGATTTTTGCTGGCTCAAAGACAGGGTCCATCATTGCATATAATTTAACATCTTTTGAGACGGTATTCTCCTTGGAATATCACACTTCTCAGGTAAATTACCTTTTGCTTTCTGAAAACTTTCTATACTCGTCTTCAAATGACAAAATGATTACTAAATGGTCCTTAGAACAGAGACTGCCAGCATTTGTGTTCCAAAGGCTCTCAGCTACGGCTCTTGGGCATCTAGGACCAGTTAATGGTCTCGCTGTATGCGGCAGTACTTTGTTCTCAGCGGGTTCAGATTTGACCACTCGAATATGGAACGCTATTACGGGCCGCCATGAAGATGTTTACTTTGGGGCGACAAAATCTGCTTCTTCTGTTATATGTCATAACGGTTCTGTTTTTGCTGGCAGTGAAGATTTTTCCGTTTTAATGTATGCTCCTAGCCTTCCAAAGAATGTTGAGACTAACCCCTCTTCTGGAGCACAAACAAGGACGCAACGCAAAGGAAGAACCATTTCTATCTTTCAGCCGTATAAATCAAATTCAGACAACACTATTACCAGTTTACTAATTGGCGGAGTTCTTTCTGCTTTCTTCTTTATTTCAGCAGTAATCCTGGCATTCCTTTACAGTTCGAAAAGACTCAAGACGAAGCAGATCGGGAAACATACATCGACAACACCGGAATTATCAGTATTCAGCACTGATCTCCAGACAGTTGTGAACACTGTTATTGGGATATCGAAACATGCTGCTTTTTTAGTTCCTTACTCAAATCTTGCGAGCATTAAGAAGCTTGCGTCAGGTGGCGGAGGTGAAATTTTCTTGGCTCGAGTTATAAATCCATTTTTGAATCAAAAGTCAGGAACAATGGTTATACAAAAGGTTGTTTTTATCAGGAGTAGTAAGTCTGAAGAAGCATTCTATCAAGAAGTTGGAATTATGATTATGTTGAGCACATTTCCGAACTTTTGTCGTATTATCGGCTATACTGAAAATCCAGCATCAATGATACTGCAATATTATGCAGACGGATCGTTACAAGACTTTATCAAGAGAAGCAAGTTTTGTTGAGTTGCCATCGTTAAAGCTTCAAAAGAAATCTCATCAGCTTTAAAGATCATGCATTCTTACTATCTGGCCCACTGTGATATCAAATCTCAGAATGTTCTCATTGAAGTAGTGAGTTGGTTGCCCACCTGTTATCTAACCGATTTCTGTATAACACAGGTCCTGTCTGACAAGATTTTGGCGTCTCGTGCTTTAATTTGATCAACTTAAGAGGATTATCAGTGCATTATGCCGCTCCGGAGGCTTTTATATCTTTCCGGACCAAAGTATATTCAGGCATGGACTTCAAAAAGCTTGACGTTGACTCCTTAGCTTGCGTGGTGTTGGGGCTTCCTAACAGAAAATTGCCATGGACTTGAAACAAATATCACGAATTTGCTGGAATAAAATACAGTGAAACTCCGGTTTATCACGGCGTGAATGTCATGCTTTTAAAATAACACTCCTAGTGCAACTGTGGTACTAAAATCGTGACCTGCCTTCTACCTGTTATAGATAGAGCATCCTTGTAGTTTAGACAATGGAGAGGTTTCTGAAGACCGTGATTATTATCACCTTGCGCTGGAATGCGAGGAGCAATTGTAATCAGAATCATTGATAATATCCCGGGCATTCATATCACGCCAATTCTCCGACATTGTTCCAGCCATATACTTTAACAGTGAATTGATCGATTCTCACGATAAACTTGTTTAAAACTTGTATTCAACGAAGATTGGTGGCATATTATGACCAATCAGAGCTTTCCGCGCCAGATATCGAGAGTTGCACTTTAAGGATCGATTACCAGAAATGAGTGAAGCGCAGACGGTCGAGAAATTAGTTGCGTTCTTGAATGATTTGGATCCAATTCCTAGAAGTTTGATCAAACAGTTAACCAGGAAACCTGAAACAACCATGCATAAATTCATGCAGCGTACAAAAGAAGACTGGAAAGAAATCGCTGGAGTGACAAACGGAATCGACATATTCAATTACATCCATCCAGATCAGGGTAAGCCACTTTCCTTCAGTATTTTTTAAATGTAGGATCGTTACAACCAACAGTTTCAAGTACAAATTGGCATGAAGGTAACACTGACTGGTTGTTTAATTTTATAATACTTCAAAAATACTTCGGTTGGCAATTCTCGCCTTTTATCTCTGCTGTATCTTCCTCCTCATCGTTTCAATTGCACAAGGAGAAGTCAGCATTGTCAGAGCCACGCTTTGGGACAACAAAATTACCATTGCTAGCTGGGCAATTGGAGGCTGCCAAAGCGTTTCATACTTCATTGGGACAGCCCGAGGGTTGCTACAAAGGCGAAGGAAGCCTCCGCAAAAGGCGTTCATGATGTACGCCAACGAAAGTGCTAGGGATGTTGCAGGAAGTCATAGAGATTAGAAACCAGAATAAAAATTGAATAATCATACTTCAAGGTGACGCAGCGTGATGGTTGCGAATAGATGCTCTCCAGGGTTGAGTTTCCCATCTTGAAACAACTCTGATAATGAAGCATCGGGAGTCTGATGGGAGCAAGAGCCATCATGCTTTCCACATAAGTCATCAGGAATTGAATAGACCATTCTTTACGGCTTACAGGCGCAATCGAGTACGATTTTTACGAAGCAAATTCAATGATAATGATTATATCATAAAGATGTAGAGTTGAAACAACAGGATGTGGCGCTTCTCTAGCAGCAGCTTTTCTTTGTGGAAACCAAACAAACATAATTACGCCCTTATGACAAGAATGAATATTTGCAGGCTACCACCAGAACTATTGAGAATAGTCGCAATGAATCTGGACTTTGAAAATCTTGTCAGCTTTCAGAAATCGAGCAGCTATGTCCATGCTGCAACGTCAGATGTTTCCTTTTACTGCAGCTTCTTTGAAGAACATTATGGTTATAGAGCCATCGATAAGTTGTGCTTGTACAGGGGAGAGATTATTGATTGGAAGTCTGTTGCAGAACTCTTCTTGAAGGACAATTACATTTTTGCCTAAGTCTTCTACTATAATGCTCGTAATAAGTTGAAACGGTATGAATTGTATTTTGAACCATCAAATGAATTTGAGCTTGAACGACTTGGCTGCGAAATCGGAGATGTTTTTGCGTCTGCTTCTTATGATATATGGACTCCTTCGGTGTTAACGACGATGGCTAGTCTGAGAGAAACTGTTGTAAAACTTTGACATAAAAATCTTGGTTTAGTGAAGGCAAAACAGTGGCGTTTTTTTTTGAAGATTTATTTTTCGTGGGTTGTCGTTACTGTAACAGGTTTGTTGTTGAAGGAATCTCAGATCCCAACGATCTTCTTCAATGGCTTCAGTGTTTAGCCTTTGCTGAGAAAATGATCTATACAGCCCTTCAGCATGATTTGGAAGATCAAATCCTCGATGTTGTTTTCTGTGTAGTTGCTTCTGGCTTAATGGATTATGAAAAAGGCCGAGTGCATGTTCTGCGTTTGTTTCCTAAACTGTATCATTGGACAAGTGAGGATCGCTTGTGCGGAAACATAGCTGAAGCGGTTACGGTTAACTATATGCGGATTATATCTGTGAAAGGATCTACTCGTTGTCTGAAACAATTGGTTATCTAGATGATCCAGAACCTTATTTATTCGTTATAATGTTCTGGCTTAAGTGGAGCTTCTAACTTAATTCCGATCAATTGGAATTCAACAATTTAAAAAGCTACACCACATTGTTGTGCGTTCTTGATGAAGAAATCGGAGATACTTTAATCCATAGGGCTTCTTTGTAGATACGCATTGCCTCAATGAAATAATTGAAATTCTGAATGATGAATGTTCTGATGCCCCTAGAAAAGCTTGTCAGAAAGTTCTATTCTCAGCTGAGTTTGTACCTAAGTATGCGAGGAGCTTAGCGATATATTCAGGGTCGAAACTAGTGTGATGAGAAACCTAAATATATACATGAACGAGAATGGATCTCTGTTTTCTCAATAGGTATCGATCATTGAAAATTTTGTTACCAGTGTTTATCGACAAGATGATAATAAAGATGCTTCGCTTACTCCTACTTTCAGACGTTTTGTTTGAGAATAAGACTTTGAAATTGACTCTACTTGCTATTTAGTTTGTTCTAAAAAAGAAAGGCAAGAGCTAGAGCTATTAGACTGCTTTAATGATCTTCCTATTAAAGTGAAGTAAATAATGGACAATTATGAGTGATAATTAAAGGAATGAATACACTCTTCTCCTTAAGTGGCTACTGCGCAAGTCGTGTTAAATCTTGAAACCGCGATTTGCGATTTACGACAGCCAATCACGAGTCAGCAGATCAGAATTCTTTTTGTTTCTGAAATGACTGAAAAACGCAAAAAGAATCCAACTGAACCATTTGAAGAAGAATTACAAGAAACTGAAGAAAACGAACAAGAACAAATTGAGGATAACGCAAAACCACGAAGGAATCCACGCAGGGGAGCCAAACAGAGGAAAACTGAAGGTAACATTCCTCTTTTCTACGCACATTAATCCAGCGTAGCCGGTAAAGTTGTTGTTCCTAAGTACTTGTGGGTCAAGTATGGAAACGCACAGCCTGTCGAAGTTTCGACTGCTGGTTGCAATAATGTTAGCAAGCTCATCAAAGCTGTTAAGAAGGAGATGAAGCCTGACTTGGATTCCTTTTCGCCTAGTAGAATAACCCTCCACACTTCAGAAGATGCTGCTGCTGTAAGGTCAGGGTTGTCACTTGCCCAGGCTATTGTTGATGCGGGTACCGGACAGCCATCAGGAATCAGCGATGAGAATCCTTTGATTGTCAAGACTATTCAGCCACAAGGAGGTACTGCTGCTATGCAAATTCAAGTAACTATCGCTAAACTTTCGATTGACCTCGGCTTTGCATCCAATTTACCATCTGTTGTTGGTTCTTTCTTTCAGGTTGATGGCCTTTATTACGCAGGCTTGAGTAAGGAAAATGAGTCTAAAAAGCGCTTGTATGGCAGACAAGATACCTTGGATCTATTGAATGCTTTGAACGGAATGGAAAAAGGCATCCGAATTTCAGGGCCGCCAGGAGTTGGGAAATCTGTTACGACCTGGCTGTGGGCATGTCATCAGGCTTACGTCTATAAGAAGACCGTTCTTTGGTTGCATATTAGAAAGGGGGCAGATGCAAAGGTTTTGATGATTTCTGGTAATCAAGCTAGTATGGCTACCCTAGGGCTCGACCAATTACCTCCTTTCGTTAGATCGAATCAGTCAGACATTGTTATCATTGACGGCGTAACGCGTG
>JALGPX010000081.1:18406-48692 GCA_023515795.1 Amoeboaphelidium occidentale | reverse complement strand
TATTATTAGTCACCTGAATTCTAAGGTATTTTGAGTATCAGATTGAGGGCCAGGTTCAAGACAAGACTCCGACTTCTGGATACTCTCAACAGGCGATCCTTCACTACGATTATGATGAAGACTTTTATTCACACTGTTTTAATTTCCCTATACATTTTGAAACAGCTCTGTCAGGTTAGTTTCTGAACAGTATTTGTGCTGATAACGTTTGAGCTGACAGATAAAGATATCATAATACATTTGGAGTTAAGAGCTGTTGATGATCGACTTAATCAGTATCCTATTCAAGGCTACGCTACGATCGATGTGCTCAAACTGCGTAAACAGTTGCTGATGAACCGTTGTTTCGATTCACAACTGGAAATATTCGTTTACAGGCCAAAGAACAACACAATAATTGGCAGACTGAATGATTTTTTCTTGAATAGTAATCCAGAGCTCGAACAGGCATCATTTACTTTACATGGCACATCCATTTTGAACAAATTTGGAAGCGAGATCGAAACGTGTGGAAAATTGCTTATTGATTATCGAATAATGGACAATTCGATTCTACGAAGGTAAATCTGCTGCAAGTTGGATTAACTCTTTCAATAGCATTAGGAGCAACTCAGTTGAAGAAACCTCGCAAGAAAAGAATCAAACAAGAGAGGCTATTTCTCGAGCACAGAGAAGACTAAGAAACATGCAAAATATAAAGAACGCTGTTCCATTATAAAAAAGATGTTTATAGATTATTTTTGAAACTTTTGTAATTCTCGTTCGATCTCAGAAAGGTTCTGCTGCAGTATTTTAACGTCCTCAAATCGTCGTGCCTTCTTGTTATCTTCGATAGACTTCATAAGTTGCTGTTTCTGCTCTTCAAGCACAACAACCACAGGGTCTACAGTAGCAGGTTTTGCATCCGTTGTATCGTTTGATGAAATGAGTTTCGGAAGTGCTTGAAGTGTGAACATGTTATCTTGTAAGAAGGTAGAGATATTCTGATAAATATTCTTTCCCAAGCGTTCCCTGTCTCTGCTGTGACCGTCTTCATTACTGCAACAAAACGACAAAATTCGTTTACCGGCCATATCTAATTCAGCGAAAAGACTCACAACTTCTTTTCGTTTCAATCCAGCGTCAATATATACTTTCTGCATTTCTGGGTCTTTCTTCAGCTCTTCGATATCATTAGATTCTATCTGAGACAATAACTGATTGTAAAGTGGAAGCTCAACATCAATTTTTTCCCTTATTCTTCTTACAGCTTCATACAGCTTTACAACAGGAGATTCAGGGTCAAGATTTGAAGTTATTGCGCCATGGCCGATATCTTTAGTAAATAGAGGCTTCTTAAAAACCAAAACATCACATTTAGAACATATCCTGATCTCTCCAATTTTAATTTTGTTTCGATCACTAGAACCAACTGAAGATACTGACCTTACGGTACTAGCCAGAGAATTGCCTGCAGAATTAAATGACGCAGTTGAAGTATTTGGCATAATATAGTTGTGATTATGAACATGATCACCAGAATCTAAATGCTTCATGAAAGAGCAAGTACCACACACAATCTTTCCGCACAATCGGCAATGATGTCTTCTGGATATCAAACCAAAATGTATTTTACAAAAGGGACACTTGATCACATGAATATCATCCTCCCACTGACCGATAGCCTTCTCAGCCTCACGCAAACTGCCATAAGAATTGTATACTTCTAGATCATTATTACTGATACCCTTCTTGTAATACAAATGCAATGATCTGATCTTGTCTAATCTCTTCAATAATTTGTTACTTTCCATAGCGTCTGGCCCAACCCTGCGTTTCCTCCGTTTCAGAAACTCTTTTGTTCGAGATCGTTCCTGATTTGAGTCAAAGTAACCTTCCCTTCCTTCAAAACATCTGCGACAAACTTTAAAGAAATCCCCCATAGTATCGTAATCCATTGAAGCATCCAAGC
This sequence comes from Amoeboaphelidium occidentale, assembly GCA_023515795.1. NCBI lineage: Eukaryota > Fungi > Aphelidiomycota > Aphelidea > Amoeboaphelidium > Amoeboaphelidium occidentale. Next base: position 46,741 of record JALGPX010000081.1, on the reverse strand, counting down.
GACACTGATAATCACAGCAACTATCGCAACATATTCTTTGACACTTTCTGCAATTAGAACCGCCTGATATCAATTAACCGATTATCATATAGAATGTACCTATGAATATTCCACCAACTGAACTCAGAGTCTTTGAGCATAATTGACATGTCTCTACAAATGCAGGAGCAGAATCCTTTTGATCAGCTGGACTTGTAATGTTCAAACTAGAGAAGCTTTTCTTTAGAAATCCTGTGAGCTTTGACTCTTGAGACAGCGTTAATCTGTGGCTTGAAGGCTGCAGCTGCTGGTGCTGCTTAAGTTGCGGCTTCAAAGTATTCTGTCTGTTCGTTCGAACTAAGCCACCGCCCATGCCATCTTTCACAGCGTTATTCCTCTGATACAGTTGATTATCTCCATAAGAATCTGTCAATGATACTTCCATCCTTCCATCGTTATCGCTAAAGTGAAAATCGTCCAAGTGTTGGTTCAATTGACCCAAAGTCATCATCCTTTCTTTGCACACGGGACATTTTATAGCTTCGGAGGTTTCCATTGAGGCAAAAAAGATAAAGTTGTATTTATTGTCTAAACGTCCTGTAAGAAGTCGTGCTTTAATAATTCTGCAGCATTCAACCGCTTATCAGGTCGTGTTCTAAGCATGCACTCTAAGAAATGGGCGATGCTGTTGCCTGTTTTCATAGTATACTCATACTTCTCCACTAAAACATCCATTAAACCCCAATACTTCAACTTCTTAACTCTTCTAAGATCTCCGTTCCTTGTAAAGAACTCTCTTGAATACTTCCCACCAAGAGCAAACTCGATATCGAATGGCCCCAGAAGTTCGGCTATTTGCGCCAAATGATCATCATCCTTATCGAATTGGATAACTTTTGAGTTGACTTTAGAACCGCCTGCTCTGGGATCAAAGAGATACTCTCCTGTCAGTAGCTCAAACATTAAACAGCCAAGGGACCAAATATCAGCAGAGGTGCAATAAGGACTACCAATTATGACTTCAGGCGACCGATATTGTCGTGTTTGAATATCAGAAGTATAATGATGATTAGTAAAACATGCATTACCCAAATCTGCTAATTTAACTTCGATCTTTGCGTACTTCTCGAGGAGATGAGGATGCTTCTCAGTGAAACGCTTAACTGTTGGTGGATCATCTTCAGTAGAGAAGCTATCCAAATTCTCGTTATCCAATGATATATGAGACACAGCCCTCTCTAGCCTTGTGATTCCTCTTTCTGGTGATACTGGGGACTTTGAGGTATCATCACTATCATTCTTGCTGTTTGAAGTGCGACGTTCATCTTCAGTCATAATTCCTGCTAATCTCAGATATTCTTGCATTTCTCCGATCGAAAGCAAAATATTTTCTGGTTTGATATCCGTGTGAATTACTCTGCATTTTCTGTGAAGAAAGTCTAAACCCTCTAAAATCTGTTTCACGATTCTCTTGACAATGCGCAGGGGAATACCGCGATAATGAAACTCTTTAACGACATGCAACAGATTTTTACCACAAACCTCAGCGACAATAGAGACATCTAAACATTTAACAGTTATCATAAAAGTCAAAAGTTACGTGCCCCATTCGGTCCGTAAATTCGAAACGAATCCACAATTTTCAAGAGGCGATTGTGACCACCTTCTGCCTGAATCTTCCTGAGGAATTTGATTTCATCTTCTGCTGTTTCCGTGTAATGCTTTGCGGATTTGATGACTTTCATAGCGGAATATTCGTTCCGTTTGTTCCTTACAAGCCAGACAGTGCTAAAATGGCCCCAGCCAAGCTTTTTTACGACGGTGTACTTCCCATTGTATTCGTCTGATATCTTCATTGGATGATACCCGCCGACTTTGTAACCATCCTCGCTTTCTTCGTCCGATACCGAACCAGAGCTCACAGAAGCTTGGTTTGTCATGGCGAGGAAATTTGCGAGAATCGAATCAAAGCACGATTTCGACAAATACTGTTCAGGGGTAAGAAGTATGGTTTCAACAGCATTAAAACATTTATTTTATCCAAACCTTCTCATCCATTGTGAGCGTAAATAGTCGATACGCCTGTTGTTAGGCTGTCTTCTGATGACAGTATTTATGTAAGGGCGTAGAATTATGAAACCATCTTCATCAAAATCATTCTCATTGATCTCGATTCTATGGGCGTACTCGTCGATTAGAGCAGTAACAGAGGAACCATTCATATAATCTGGGGTGTATCCATCTTGCCTAATTATAAACATGTGCGTCTTGTTTATGCATGTACTCACTATAGTTTTCCAATTCACGTTTCCGGCATCGATAAGATAGTTGATCATTTCGTGCGTTTCAGCGTTTCTTATCGCAGCGATTATTGGATGTAAATAGTTACTGCATTCTGATGATACTTTTACAGTTCTGCCTGAGTAATGCTCTTTGATCACATACTTTAACAAATCGAAATGGTTCTGCTTTGCTGCAATAGGCAGACAGATTCCATGATCTGCACCATTTGCTATCAGAATTTCGCAAGCATCAATATTTCCTTCTTTAGCGGCAACTCTGAGAGCCAAATTGATTGCATTTCTGACAGACGCTTCGTGAGTTTGAGAGATTGTAATTCTTTCCAGCAAGTACTTCAGTACTTCAACATGTTCTTTCTTCTGAGATACTGCTATAAGAGGATGTTTCATAATGCCCTTTTCTTTCTGTGTACTCTGATTACCATGGTAACCAAACATATCCAATTCATCAGCATAAGGAAATGTATTCCCTATTCTGAACATATCATCTTCCCAGTCAAAGATTAACCATTTCATTAAGTCCCTCTTCCATGGAACGCTATCACCAGTCATGTCTTCTTCCAATAAAAACTTAACGATATCCAAGTTCCCTTTAACTGCAGCCTTCTGTAATGCAATTAAAGCACTTGAACGGTCAATGTTTGAACTGCAGAGAATTCTGATAACGTCTAGATGGCCATGCAGAGCTGCTGAACCAAAAGCTTCGTTGTTTCTGCTGGATGCATTAGCACCATAAGATAACAGAACTTTCACGAGTGGAGCTATTCCCTGTCTAGCTGCTCTTCTAATAGAGAAATCATCCATTGTATGCGGATTAGAGCCAAGCTCAAGTAAAACTGAAACTGTCTTCAAACTAGAATCACCGTCATCATATTGAGTATGCTTTGCGTCAAAATTGAACGTTAAGTGTGAAAACGCCTTATCCTGTGAGATAATTTTGTGTGCACCAGGTGAAGCACAACTGTAGTTATCAGAATCGGCATAGTGCGAGATAATATGAGTTATGATCACTTCGCTATCCGAGTAATAATGTCTATCATCTTGATAATACTTGAGAATATCAGCAGTGCATGTCTTGTTCTGATCTGTAACGTGTTTTCTCTTGTAATCATTCTTTCTATCATCTGGGGAATGTATCTGGCACATGGCAAATATCAGCGCATCATTAAGTATCGTCTGACGCTTTCTTTTGAGATCGTACTCGTCATTATCTTTGTTTTGAGATGCGCAGTTAATATCTTCTCTTAGACTTTCGTTTATCCATTTGCCTTGAAACAGGAGTTTTATCGCGTTAAACCATTTTCGTGATATTAAAAATCTCAACACATCCGGAATGGAACCATCGTGATAATTCATTACCCATTGGACTTGCGTGAAGGGATCGTGAAGTATCTTGTAGAATAGTTTGTTTGTAAGGGAGCAAGACAAGTACATCCGCTTCCTGTTTGAGCAATCACCATTCTCTCGAGATGATAGCAGAACAGGGTGTGTCAAAATCCGAATATACAATTCTGTAGGCAGAACAGTGCTCATCACCAGTTATCAGGGAAAACTCTGAAAATTGTTCTCGGAACGTTTTGAGTTGTTTTCAACGGTCCAGCCCCTGATGATTCAAATTATTGTGGTTTATTGCGATTACACTTGCATTAAAGTTCCACTCTGAAGTTCATTGCTAGAAGTCAAACTAGTTGCCGAACCAGATTTTGCACTCGCTTCCTTTTCCTTCTCAATCTTTGCCTTCTCTTTTGCAATTAGACTTGACACATGCGCAATCAATGAAGTTAGCGATTCCAATAGTTGAGGATTCTGAAGCACAGATGGCAGTTCCATGAACATCATCAACACCAATAAAGGATATTTTGGCTTATCTTTTCTCTTTCTCGGAGGAGAGGATGCTGAAACAGGTGAAACCATCGTGTTTGATGAAGCATCATAACATAGGAAATATTTAGGAACAAACTCATTCTTTGTCAGATACGTTAAGATATCAAAGCACTTTTGAACAATCTGAGTCAAAGTTGCAGGAGTCGTTGTATACTTGTTCATAAAAGTAGCAAACTCAGCAGAAACTCTCTTGTACATTCCAGCATGTTGGAAGAACGACTTCAAAAACTTGTTGATCGTACCACTGTGGTTGTGAGTTAGAACTATATAAATGATTGTTAAAAGCGTCGTTAAAAGTTCAGCACGTGAAGTTGAATTCAGAATAAAGCAGTACAATAGTTCGTTCAATGATTGTTTGCGTGGCAGGGAATTAGGATGCAATAGCAACTGTAGAATTATAGATAATGCATCAGAATCTACCAAAGGCAAAGGCTCTGCTTGTGGCTTTTCATCTTTAGGTTCTTTCTTCAATGTTATAGAGGCTCCATCAGTTCTATCGCGGCCAGCAATCTGAATGTCTAAAACAGCTTGACCATTTCCTGCTTGAGCTGTACCAATGAGGGCATTCAACAATTGTGCTCCAGGACCATCCCCTTGTCCTGCAAAACCTGGTATCATCATTTCCATTTGGCGCAATAATTCATTCGCAAGATTGTTACCCAATCCAACAGACCCCAAATTCAATGGGTTACCGCCAACAGCACCAGCAGTTCCTTGTTGTCTTTGTCTCTCCAATTCTTCTTGTTGAATAATTTCTTCTCTTATATCTTCTGGTAGGGCTTCAAGGAATTCATGAGTGATATTGTTTGCAAGGAAATTCGGACCAAGAAAGGATGCACCTGGTGGAAAAGATCCAGAAGCATTAGAAACTCCCATATCTTGTTGGCGTAAATGTTGAATCAATACTTCTGTTCTCAAATCGTCAGGTAAAGCTTCAAGGAAAGTTGGATCTATGCCAGTGTTGGTCAAGTCAATCGGTGTGCCAAAAATTGTCACAGTATTAGGATTTGCAGGAGCTTCAGCTGCAGGAGGCTGTGCTGCGGAGCTAGCTTGTGCGGTATCTTGCTCTTGACTAATTGATGGCTCTGCTTCCTCTTTTGGAGGCTCTGCAGCCTCAAGGGCTTTCTTCTTAGCTGCTTCTTCTTCCCTCTTCTTTGCAGCTTCCTCTTCCTTCATTTTGCGTTCTTCTTCCTCCTTTTCTTTCTTCTTTTTTAATTCCTCTTCTTCATCTTTCAGTGCTTCAGGTTGAAGTCTGTTGAATATTTCATTCTTCACTCTCATAGCTGCATCATTCATTCTTGAAGCAGATGAATTGTTCGTGACCACATTATAAAAGATTCTGCATTCTTGATTATACAAATCTACAGGACGAGTCCCTCTCTGATCTGTCAATAAAGAATAATTGATTTCAGCAGGAGGAACTGCAGCAGACTTTGGAGGTTGCGAACTTCCCTGACTAGCAATAGATCTTCTTAAAACATGAGCCATTCCACTGCCAACGGCGATTCCGGCATTGTCATTTGAAGCATCAGGAGCTCTTTCAATAGCAGCGCTTCCTGTCCCATCAGCTTCAATGTTCATACGGACAATTCCACTGCTGTGGTTCAGTTGGAACATTTCTTCAAGCATTTGTAAAGCATCACCAGATGAAGGGCTCATTGGTTGTCTTGAAAGTGTACGACCACCAGTTGAAGCACTTCTGTTTGGCGTCAATTGTGGATGTGCACCAACTGTGTCTGCTAAAAATGCACACTGATTTCTAGTGGCATCTGCTGCTGAATTACCGGTGGCTTCTCCTCCAGTAGCGCGGCGCATATCTTCCCACATTAAAGGTGGCAACATTGCAGCAGCTGATTCATTGTTGACATCAAGCATGGCTCCATGTCTCAAAAAGTCGTCATCAATCAACTGAGCGTTATTCATTCTCAGGAACATAGGCAGGGCGTTATCTTCTCCTGGGTTCAAGAAACGACCATCATTCATATTACGGCGAATACGACGACGTCTTCTTCTGTTGGAACCTCTTCCTCCCATCATTTGACGCCCAATTAATAAACCTCTTTCACCCATAGGAGCAATACGAATAATTCCATCATCATATTCTTCCATCTCATCGTAATCATACTCGTCTTCTTCCTCTTCTTCATCGTCATAATCTTCAGACTGTTCTTCATCTTCCCAGTCTTCTTCGTTCCCTGCATTTGCAGCCGCAGCCCCAGCAGCTTCATCACCAGGATTACCGTCTTCATGCACAACTTCAATTTGAACAACATTTTCTTCGTTACCAGCGGGTTGCGGAACAACTTCAATGTTGATTTCGTGGTCTTCTTCTTCAGAATCGTTGTCACTATCATCTGAAAAATCTTCATTTTCGTCATCTTCATCGCCAGCACCTAATGGACCAATTGCACCACCACGAACAACGATATCGTCATCTTCGCCGCTGTCTCTATCATTGCCATCAGGACCAGCTTCATCAGAGTGATCCATGGAATCACCCTGTTCTTGCGATACATCAGTAAAATCGTTCTCATCATCTTCATCCATCGAAGATCCACTAACTTCGTCATCATCTTCACCACCCATCATAACAACATGATCATTAACATTATCACCCATTTCAATATCACCATGTCCGATCAGAACTGGATCCATCATCATATCATCGTCATCATCATCCATTCCATCATCATCAGAACCAGTGTCATCATCGTCATCACTCTCACCATCTGAGTAATAATAACCATCTTCATCATCGTACTCACCACCATCATAATACGGACCATTTCTGTGACTTGTTGTAGAAGTGAACATCATTCCCAAAGCAGAATTATTAATCAATTGATCGTTAGAAGCTGAACCAAAACGACCCTTCTGTGCAGCCAGATCTCCTGGAGCCTTATCTAAACGGAAATAATCTGTAAGACAAACCTTATTTGAATCAACTAAAGGATCCTTTTCTTTGTTTAGCAATCTTGAGTAATTATTCAAATGTCTGGAAGCAGTGCTCAACAACATCAGCACATCATCCAATAGAATCTTGATGTCAGGATATTCATAATCAATATTGGAAACAATAGTTGAAACAATGAATGGAACAATCTTAAGTTCGAAGCAAGCATTCATCAAAGCATTGTGCTCATGACTGGATTTCGATGAAGGAAATGGTGCACTCATGAAATTGTTGATCATCGATCTGTTCAATAAATCAACCAACGCCAACAACTTATTTGGGTATTTTGCAGGGCGTGTGTCAATAACAACTTTGATCTCATCCATTATTGATTTCAAGATGAATGTTGCCAATTCGCGCATTTGTGGCTCTGTATCAACGTCGGCAGCGACATCCATGGAATCCTTCGGCTTACCAGGATATTCAAGCTTCAAGTTACTCAAAAACACAATCGACCATTTGCACTCATTGATTTGTCTGGTCTTCTCCTTGTCGCTAGCATTAATGTTTGATCTTGACAAGTCTGGATATGCCAGTTTCTTTTTCAATAACATTTTGGTAAAATCCTTGAATACCGAAGATTCAGCCAACAAAATTTCAATAGCCGAATTGAAGCGCTGGAATAATTCAATAAGTGTCTTCAACCAGAAGCAGAAGTAATAATGATCAATCGGTTTCTTGTATTCAGCAGCCACAGACGCTTCCTTCAGCATTCTCTCGATAACTGCTAAGAAGTATGTCTTGTTTTTCAAAAAGAATTCTGTCATTTTGAAAATGTACTTTTTGTTATCTGGTTTCTCGGGGTCCATCTCGGAACGCAACTTGATAGAGTAGTTGTTTGCTTGACTGAATGACTTCAAAGGTTTTGTCATCTTGCACAAATCAACCACCGCATTAACAAACGCTTCAGGGCTACGAATAACGTAAGGAGTAAAGAAACTGATCAAATTTCTTATTTCCAATGAAGGTCTGTCAGAGCGATTAGCAAAGTATCCGTAAATCACTTCATGGAACAGCAACTGCAGCAATTCTTCGTTAGAGTCAATCAAGTGACGATTGAATATGAATTCCATAATCACTTCGTTCTTTAACAGTTTCGTGGATGGTCCCAAAACGTCATACGGCGCTGCACTCAAATCCAAATGATCACGGGAAATCATCACAAGAACACGCAGGCATGACAAGTACAAATTATTCAATGAATCGACTTCCTTTTCACTCTGTTCTACTTTGTCTTTGAGTCTTTTAACAATCTTGTACATGTGACGAGTCAATTCTTTCATGTCCAGTTTAACATCAGAGGTTTGTTGCGCGGAGCTTGTGCCGGCAACGTCATAATCGTGTTCGTCTTGTTCCATTCCACTTCCTTCAAATTCTTCCTCTTCGTCACCACTAAATGCAGACGGAGTTGAATTCTGCAACAACTTCTTGTTCATTCGAACCTTCTTTGGCTCAGCATTCTTTGCCAGAATGAATTCAAACAACAAGAAACAATTAGACAAGGAGTCATTCAAGTTGAAATCTTCGCCTAAATTATCAATTTCAGAAACCTGCTGCATAATTTCAATCATCTTTTCAGCAGCTCCGGAATCAGAAACATACTTGGCTAATTCCGGTAAAGTCTCAACCTTTTCTGTAGGCATCATGAAGGAAAAGTTGTTGTTCTGTGGAGTTGATGCAGCAGAGTGGAATAGAACCAAATTGAGCAATTGCAACTTATTAACTCCAGCCTGATCTAATGCAGTTTTGCCCTTCAATGAAGAAGCAATCTTTGCTAGAAAGCCACTCAAATCAATTTCATTCAACAATTCCTTGGTTTTACTTTCTGGATCTTTCTTGATCAAACTCAAGAATAAATCTTTGACTACAACCAACATTTCAGTGCTTCCGAGGAATGTTTTCAATGAATAAGGAATAATAAACTTGAAAAGATTATCACGCAACACCTTCAAATTCGATGCAACAGAATCAGCATCCTCCATTACAACATCAGTGCTAGTTTCTTCGCCACCAGATGCTTTTGGAGGTTCTTGGTATTCGGGAACTGTTGTTGTAGCGGCCGAAGTACCAGCAGCAGCAACAGCAGCCGAAGAAGATGGCATCAAGGAAGGATTCAATAACAACTGTTCAGCAGCACGCATGACGCTGTTTCCATTCTCTCTAAGAGCTTCAATTGCAACTTCTCTACTGAATCCCATATCAATCAGTTGATTAATACGATCTTCTCCAGGTTTCACAGCTGCAGCTTTAGAGTCCTTTTGTTTCTTACTCAAAGGCAAATCTTCACCCTCGGCTTTAATGCAAATAATCACAATGTTGATAATGTTTTTCATACAAGACATCTTTTTCTCATTAGTCTTTCCAGCAACAGCAGCCACTGTATCATTTGTCGTAGTCAGTTCTTGAAGATCCAACAAATGCTGGAATCCATTCTTGTTCCAGAATGTGTTGAGTAAATGATTAAGAATCTTGTAACGGACATTTACCAAGAATTCTTTGGTATCAAATTTTGTCTGTGTCAGATTGTTCAGATTAGACAAATGATGATTCTGTTCTGTTAGCGACTTGTTATTAACAAGAATCATAAAGATGTTTAGGATAGATTCCAAACAAGAATATGCACGATCACAGTGTGGTTCTTGAGGCAAATCTTGCAATACCAATTCATCAGTCAATTTCAACAAAAGATCCAAGCCTTCTTCCTTCCCAAAAGCTTCAACCATACAAACAATCAATAAGCTTGGATTCCTTTCATCTGTAATCAGAGTATTAACCAATTCTACACAAATGTGAAGATAATGATACTTCAAAGACAAAGGTTCTTGTGGTTTCCTTTCTGAACTGAAATTCTCCTTCAATCCTTTAATCAGCTCTGAGGCAACTGATTCTACACTCTTCAAGTACTCCTTCTTGTCAAAATCAACTGAAGGCAATTTCTTTGGTACAATAATATTCGCGATTCCTTGCAATGTCGGAGCAACAAATCCTGTTGTTTGTGACAACAAAAATTTCCAATACTTTACATTCTTCAGTTTTAATGCGGCAGTAGCAGAATCTTGTTGAGCAAAGACATGCTTCAAATACAAAGATTCCAGTGCACACATTCTGTATACGGAGAACAATTGTTGCAAAACATGCAATTTCCCAGACAATAATTGTACCAATGAAGGTAAATCACTCATTGTCTTTGCTGCATAAACTGGACTAGAGTATAAATCAGACAGTAATCCCAAGTAAGAGTGATAAATAATAAAGTCTCTGAATACTTGCTGGACATCAGGAGTTATATCCTCTTTCAATTCAAAAGTAGTAAAATGAGTAGCAATCACCGACTGATTTTTCCCCTCTTCATTCCGTCCTCCTCCTTCTTCTGCTCCTGCTTCACCATTGTTAATCAACACTTTAATCTTGTCATATTGATTCTCTAATCCTGTAATAATCAACTTTAATACTCTTAATCTTCCACCATTAGGTACTTCACTCAACTCTCTGAATACATGCGACATATTATATGAAGCAGATGTTTGTGCGAAATCATAAGGAATCGTTGGAAATCTGTACCAAGAGAAGAGAACTTCTAATGGTTCATCAAATTTGCTCAAAAAGTACTCTGCATGTGAAGTAGTTTGAAATATTCCTTCCAAGAATCTGGAAACTTGATCAATCAATAGTATAATTGGATATTCCTTCAAGTCACCATTAGGAGGTGAATCCCTTGTATGCAATTCAAACGGTCTTTTTTCCTCATCTTCAACCAAAACCTTACCAACAACATTCTCTGCAACTTTAAAAGTTGATCCAATCTCTGCTACTCGCTGCACCAACTTATAGACTGCCTTCATTATAACATCCTTCAATTGTGGATGATGTCTCATCAATTCATCAAATGCATTCCCCAAGAACGAAGCCAAATCATCAACAATCAAACTCTTTTGGAGCTCCTTCTTTAGGTTTGAGTTAAAAGAGTTGGAAGGAGAACAGATTAGAGTAAACATTTGCACAACAAACTCATCAAATGGATTCTGTTTTTGAATCATTTCCATTCCACGTTCTTGCAAACACAATGCTCCAATCAAATACACAATTGCACCCAATAAATCACCATTCCCACTCTCTCTGAGATATGATAACATTTCCTTAAACACAAACAATTCAACCAAACCCTTTTCTGCCAACAAGGAAAAACACGATGGATCCTCATGCAGAAAAGTAGCCATAATATTCAAACAGATTGCAACAGATTGATTACCATACATAGAACGATTTTCCATCACAACCCTTAAAACTCCTCCTTTCTCAGTTGTTGCAACTACTAAACAACTTTCTAGTAAATTCCTAATTAATCGATCATTGGAATTCGTAGTCATTAAATGCAACAACAATTTCAATACATTCTTGACAAACCCAATCTCCTCCACACTCTTCTCCTTTGTATCTTCTTCACTCAGAACAACACTCTTCAATTTGCCCAATACCAATTCTAATCCTCCTGCTTCCATGAATACACCCAATGAATTCTTTAGAGCATACAATATAGCATCCAAATTACCAACACATTTACCCAAAGTGCGATAAAAGACTTCTTTACTTGAAGGTAGGGAAAACTCCTTGATAATCTTTAACAATAATTCCAATAAACCACTATTCAACAATACATTAGAATTAGAACCACCAGAACTAGAACCACCTCCACCACCACCACTAGGACCACTATTCCCATAAGCAACCACAAGAGACAGAATCAAATGCACCACTGAATCCACATACTTTGCCCTCTTCATGTCACCATCTTGACTCGAATCAGCAGATAGAAATTCAGAGTTTAGAGTAAATGTTAATAAATTGTGATGTGTAGAATGAATATTCAATAGTGACAGAATACCATTAGATTCCTTCAATCTGGGAAACTGCAACAAACAACTCAGAACATTAACACACTCAATTGAAGTCATAGAAACAGAAGAAGAAGAAGAAGAAGAAGAAGAAGAAGAAAACCCTTGTGTCTTCAAATATTGCAATAAATTGGGATTAGGAGTGAATATATACTTTTCAATCTTTTGTTCAGCTGATGATAAAGTAGAAGTAGATGATTTGTTTAGGAGGAGTAATAAGAACAATTGTAGTAATACTAATTTCAAAGTAGCCAATTCTCCAAAAACAAATTCTGTGCTATTTATAGATTCCTTCTTCAAATATTCTGTTATAATATTACAATGCAAGTAATTAACACTTTCTTTCTTAACTACATCATCATCACCATCATCATCATCATCACCATCATTTGAAGTGGTAGTAGTAGAAGAGAGAGGAGTAGAAATGTACTTTGAATCATCATCTGAATAGAACTTGTATACAACACCATCAATAGAAGTAAAGGGATCATTAGTATTATAACAATTTAATAATTCAATCACTACAGATTCTAATTCCTTTCTAAATTGAAGTAAATTCTTCTTTCCATTACTATTTCCTCCTGTAGAAGTAGAAGTAGAAGAAGGTGTGCCAAATAATGCAATAAAAATTCTCAGTACTTCCACACAAACTTTAATATTTTTACTTGTTTTTAATAATTGTAATAATTCTTCTTTACTATTATAACAACTTCTATTCAATGAATTCTCCAATAGTAATCTTGTGAATTGGAGTAAAGGTAAAAGTGATGACTCATCTTTTGATTGTGTTGATAATGACTCATCAATTACATTCAATAATTCAGTGTAATGGATTAAATCAGTCTTTGGTAAATTCATAAAGTCTCCCTTTGAATCTAAAAGAAACTGTAAAATGTTTTCCTCTACAGTGGATGAGTCTTCCTTTGTTGTTAGGATTGACTGGATTAACAGTTTAATTCTTTCTGGACACTCTGAATGTTTTAATTTCAAGTGTTGTTGTTGTTGTTGTTGTTGGTTGGGAGTAATTATTTTCATTTTTAGGAAAGAAAGAAGAGAAAGATTTTTGTGTTTGATTGTGATTGGCATGATTGGAGATTCTTTATAGAGTGTGTGTGTGTGTGTGTGTGTGTGTCATTCACCTCTCTTAACTATGATCCTATTTATAAATCTAAGAGATGACTACAGTCAATCCTTCTGCTCCTCCTTTAGCTCCTGAGAAGATCATTATTTCTCTGAGATTGCCTAATTATGGTTGCTGTGATTCTTGTGCTTGCTTGGTATTCTGTTATTGTATGCCTTTGAGATTGGGTTCAATTGTTGTTCTTGGTGTCGCATGGGTTTATTGTCTGATTTATACTATTCTATCGGGTATCGCATATCCCAACTTTGTTCCTTTTGTAGTTCCAGGGATATTACTTTTAATACTTTTGAGTGTTGGCTTATACTTTGCTGCAATTAGTAGGAATTCTATGGGTTTAAGGATTGTTGGTATAATTGCTCTGGTGGTTGGTATTTTGTCTTTGGGTTATGCTGGGTTATTGGCACTGATTTCTGCATTTCTGACATTTGGATTCTCTGAAGGTGGTGGTGGTGGTGGTCAAGCTGCTATTGATAGGGCTCATTATATGTTGACGGTTTTTATAATGACATTTATTCTTTGTCCTTTACTAATTACAGTCTTTTCTGTGGTAAATTCATATGCAAAAGAGATATTTGATCAGGATGCACGGAGAGCTGCTGGGTTGGATGGTGGATTATCGACTGTGGTAGAAGTACGCAAACATTAAAGGGGTTAATATACGACTGTTTCTTCAAGAAGGATCTATTAGGAAAATCATTTGTGTTTTTAGCGTGGTTTGATTCGATCGAGAGGATTCTAATTATAGTTTTAGTCATTCAGGCGTATGATGTCGAAATTATCCTTGACTTTTTCTAAATCTAATTGAATGAACAATCAGTATCCTCAGGCTAGTGCGCCACCTGGTGTTCAGGTGATTGTCGTTGATGCTAATGGTCATTCTGTCGTGAGATCTTCAGGTGGTTGCTGCGATTCTTGCGCATATACTACATTTTGCTGTGGTTATCCTTTGAGGAATGGTAGCATATTTATCAATTCATTTGGGATTCTATACTTTATAGTATTCTCGTTCATTCAATTGTTTCAACTGTCTGTAGTGGATGCTGTGCCTGGTTTCATTCTGGCTATCCTATACATGATTGGATTGCATGCTACATATGTTAGAAATCCTGGTTTAACAAAAGGTATTGGTATTACTTTTTTGGTATTTGCAATCCTTGCTACCATTTATACGGTTATAATTGGTATTGCTTTGATTACATGGGTTAATCTCAGTCAAGTCTCTCCAGTGTTTCAGATATTGGTTGAACGTTTGATTTTATCGTTAGTATTGGCAGTAATTGGTACTTTTCTATTATACTATTCTTTTACTACAATGAATTCTTATGGAAAGGAATTAATGGATACTATTAACTCTGCGCTGATTGTGCAGAGTGTACTGCCAACAGTTGTTGCAAAGAATTCAGTTATGCAGCAACAACAACAGCCACCCCCATATGCTTAAACCAATGGCAAGGGCTTCGAAATAAACGGAATTTTATGTTGCAACTTTTGGATCGAATCAGGTGTCGAGTTCCTGATGAATGATCTATAGACTGAATGATTCGGAGTATTTTTCAACTGTGCATCTTGATATTCAGATGGCATCACCTCAAAACCCTCATCTACAACGACCATCTACTCGCAGTCCTCCTGGACCGTGCGTGAACCGGTGCAGCGCTCTTACAACCAACAGAGAGGACGGTAAAGGTTCAAAAGGATCATTTTGCCTAGAATGTTACTCAGAACGTATTTGTGGCATGTCTATTGACAAAGCCGCAGTGATGTTACCGCTAGTTGGTTTGGTAGCATCGGTAATCGTGCTGATCATCTGCATTGTTGTTGGGATTAATGTTCTTGCATTGAATATTATCGCAATAATTTCGTATGTTTTAGCGATTAATGCTGTTCAAAGCGAACAGCCTCCTCTTCAGTCTGCATCTGGACTTTTGTTGCTTACATTGATAGGCGAAAGCATATTCTGTTTAATACTGTTTATCATCACTTTGCTGCCATATGGTTTGATCGTGTTGGTAGTTGGTGGTTTCAAGATTGCAATTGGTTTTAACACGTTCTTGGCCATCAGTAGTTTGAGCATGAAGAGACGAGGAAACAACAATTCTGTCCCTGCACCTGCAACTGCAACTAGACACGTTGTCGTTGATTTTTCTTCACCACCGCCACAGTACTCGCCACCTGCAATAGAGAACTCCAACATTGATCCAACTCCAACCGCAAAGAATTGAAGCAAGAACTTTTTATTAAATTAATTATTTCAAACTTTGATAAACTTTTCAATTAATGAAACCTTCCTCTTCTTGTTCAAAGATTGTTGTTGTTGTTGTTGTTGAGTATTCATTGGAGTTAATGGAAGNTGTCGTTGATTTTTCTTCACCACCGCCACAGTACTCGCCACCTGCAATAGAGAACTCCAACATTGATCCAACTCCAGCCGGAAAGAATTGAAGCAAGAACTTTTTATTAAATTAATTATTTCAGACTTTGATAAACTTTTCAATTAATGAAACCTTCCTCTTCTTGTTCAAAGATTGTTGTTGTTGTTGTTGTTGTTGAGTATTCATTGGAGTTAATGGAAGTGTTTCTTGTGTATCTTCACACTGCAGCATAATCCTCTTCTTCATTTTCTGTTCCTGTAATTCCAATAATTGATCCAAAGATGGAACAGACATTGACTCAACATTAATGGAGGTATTGTTGTTTGGATTCTCTGTAACTTCCTTTTTCTCAGAAGATTTTACTGATGATGCTGCAATTATGTCTTCTATGGCTTTCCTTGAATAGAGAAACTCTACAGATTCTTCTTTAATGTATAATCTTTCTTTTCCATCCTCCTGTTCGCTCTTTGGAAGAATATTCATTCGTTTCAATTCTTCCAATACAAACAAACAAGTCTTTCTATCCTTCTGTGACTCCCGAACCAACACAAACAAATTTCTGTATCCTCTTTCCAATATCACCGCAACAATTTGTTTAATAAGAGCCAACTGCTGCAATTCCTTCTTGCAATCTTTGAACTTTTGAGAATTCTTCCTTGAAGTGAATTTACAATAAACACATTCAAACTGTTGTTGTTCCATATTGTTAGCATTAGCAGTAGTTGTAAAATCTTCCACCAGGAATGAACAGACTGAATGAGAATATTTTTGACATTTACAACATTTTCTTACAACAGAAGTAGCAGCTGCTGTAATCGTGGAAGTCTTCTTCTTTGACAATAAGTTCCTATTTGATCTGCAAATACATCTAAATGGTTTACAATCTTCTTCATCCTTCATATTTGTAGTAGTAGTAGTAGTAGTAGAAGAAGAAGAAGAGCTGTTCTGATGAAACAATTGAGATAATTTGGACTTTTGAATCTTCAACGAAACCACTGCAGATTTTCTGATATTTGAGTANATAAGTTCCTATTTGATCTGCAAATACATCTAAATGGTTTACAATCTTCTTCATCCTTCATATTTGTAGTAGTAGTAGTAGTAGTAGTAGAAGAAGAGCTGTACTGATGAAACAATTGATATAATTTGGACTTTTGAATCTTCAACGAAACCACTGCAGATTTTCTGATATTTGAGTAATCACCGATTGTAACTTCTTCACTAAGGCATCTCTCTTCTTTCATTTCTCTCTGTTGTACCGAGAATAATCTCACTTCTATAGAATGCCCATGTGATTCCATTGAACCCAATTTGAATTTCACAGGATCATTAGAGAAATAGAACAATGACTCATCATAGTCACTCTGTTGAAAGTATTCTGGTTCATAATCAACAGGAGTTCTGTCTTCATAGTAATGCAATTTCAGAGTCAGATAACGTTCTTCAGGTAAATCATCCAAAGTCTGAATCAGAAGGAGAATTGTTCTTAGAATGTTCTTTTGTGAAGTAATTTCCCTTTCAGTAGTAGAAGAATTCATTAGAGTCATTGTAACAACTTCTTCTTCTTCTTCTTCTTGACTGCATTTATAATTGAAGTGGAATGTATAGGATTCAATCAAATCATTTGGTTTCTTTAAATCTTTGAATATTCCCAATACCAAAGTTTTCAAGTAACCTTTTTGTAGAGCATCAAATACACCCTTTTGAATCCATTGCATTAAAGTAGTATTTTCAGATAATCTTTTTATAATTAAATTATTCTGTTGTTGTTGTTTAGAAGAAGCAGAAGTCAAAGTGGAATTGTAGAAATCTTCTTCTTTGAATAATCCACGTAAATAACAAATTGAAGAGAGAGAATTTAAAAGTGTTTCTTTTGTTTGTTGCAGGGAATGAATTTGTTTCTGTTTCTGGTGTTGTTGTTGTTGTTGTTGTTGTTGTTTTAACTGTTTCTGTTGTTTAATTAAAAGAGTTGTTGTTGTAGTCATTCTTAATATCAGATTTTGGAGCAAAAAAATTATGACAATTTCTACTCTGCTATTTATACAATTTTGACGCGTAACTGTGAGAAATCTTCAGGAGCAAATTCACGCGTTGTTTATCTTCTTGAAATGTTTGTTTGTTTGTTGATTGGCTCACTGGTCTGGACTCTTCGATCGACACAATATTTCGTAGATCCCTCAACGGTCTAGACTCTACCTATGCACACCCGCACTCTCGATTTCTATTCTTTCTTTTTGTAGAGAGAGACTTACTTTAAAGGAATTACAATGATTCCAGGTTTTATAGACTCATCCACTCCTTTGAGAATGATGGATTTCAGTTTGAATTGTCCTCAGAAGCCAACCAGATTTGTGTACATTAAAAACACTTTTAGAAGAGGTGGGCTTAGTATTGAACAATTGTGTAAGATCGTTTTATCTGTGTCTCTAATTAACTGATTTTAGTGAATGATAAATCAGAATGGCGCGCTTTGGTGAAACAACAGCATTTCGCTGATTCCATTGGGAATATTTTGGAATTCTACAATGTTAAGGATGCACAGCGTTTTGTTAAAGAACAGTTGGTGATTATGGGAATGGCAAGGTTGGGTTTTGGTTCTGGTTCTGGTACAGAAAGTGTGACTGGGACATACACAAGTGGTCATGATGATTATGGTTATTGCTTGGTTCAATCTAGTGATTCTGGTGGTTGTAGTAATTGTTTGCTTATTGATGGTTGTTGCACTGGTAGTACTTCTTCAATGGAGAATGTACAGAAACTATTGAAAGCATTTGGTGAAGTTAGGCAATTGGCACCATACTCCAATACTCAGTCGTCGCCAACACAGTTGCTGCTCTTGTGCGAATTTTTTGATATTCGCGATGCTGTTTTGGCTCATGATAGTCTTGGTGGTAAAGTTTGGCGTGGTTCTTTGGTTCGTTGTAAGTATGTTCACAGTTGGCAAGATGTACAGGATGTTACAGAGAAGTTTTGCAAAGTCTCATCGCCAAGGGATCAGCCAATTGTAACTATTGGCAACAAGCAGAAGCCCCCTGTACCTCCGGGATTTTCTAATGATGATGGCGATGATTTTGAGTGCGTTTTGCAGGATGATTTTAGCAACGGTTTTCCATCAGCTTTTGGTTTAACACGAGCTTTTGAGAGAGCATTTGATCAATCTGTTTCTAGTGGTAATGGTCGTGGTGGTAGAATGAAGGAGAACAAGATTGATTATCAGTTTCAGCAGCAGCAGCAGCAACAGCAACAGCCTCCAAACAACCCAACTGCACCTTCAACAACTTCTAAAACGCAAGATCATTCTAGCAATGCTATCGATCTGTTCAGAATCATGAATGGTCATGATACTAGAACTACATTCATGATCAAGAACATTCCAAACAAGTATACACAAAAGATGCTACTAGAAATGGTTGATGAAAGTCACAAGGGAACATATGATTTCGTTTATTTGCGTATGGATTTCAAGAACAAGTGTAATGTTGGTTATGCATTCATTAACTTCATTGAACCTTCAAAAGCTGCAGTTAGTTTTGCTTTGAGAGTTGTCGGTAAGAAATGGAAATTATTCAATTCTGACAAAATTTGTGAATTGACTTATGCGAATATTCAGGGCAAGCAAGCTTTGGTGGATAAGTTTCGTGATTCCACTGTAATGTTTGAGGAAGAATCATACAGACCAAAAATATTCTACTCTTCTGGACCAAAGAAAGGCATGGAAGAACCATTCCCATTACCAACAAAATTACCAACAACAAGAAGAAGAATTAATAATAATGATCATCATCATCATCATCATCAAGCTAGAAAAGATCAACTGGGAAATGGTAGCAAGCATTTGTACACGCCATTCGAAAACAGCAAGTATGGTATTGGTAGCAGCAGCAGCAGCAGCAACAACAAAGGGTTCTCAATGTGAGCTACATTAAAAGTAAAAGTAGAAGTAGAAGAAAGAGGTTAGAGAATAGAAAATACACAGTTTGGCCGACAAACATGTTTTTTGCAATCACAATTTTTACCAGCCAGCGATGACGTCTTTACTCCTTCTAAAAAGATTCTATTCCACCTTCAGGGGACGAATAGAATGGCCCAAGAGAAATCCCTTTGATATTCTGGAAATTGCAGCAAATGAAAGAGAAGATGTATCAGAGAAGGAGTTAAAACAAGCATATTTGAAATGTGTCATGAAGTATCATCCAGACACTTGCACTAGTAGTAGTAGTAGTAGTAGTAGTAGTACCAAAAACAAAGAAGAAGCTAAACAGAGATTCCAGGATATTCAATTGGCTTATGATTTATTAAAAAGCAGAGAAACTAAAAGTATTCTATTGAGTGCACTTAAAACGAAGGGATATGATGAATTCATCAGAGGCACAAACCAATCAAGCGAGCCATCATATTCCACCAACTATGCACCACCACCACCACCACCACCACCACGATATAATTACAATTATGATGATATTTACAGACAAGCCAGAAGAAGACAGCGAGCATACTACTACGACGGAACAACTACGAAGGAAGAAGAATTCAAAGAATCTGCAGTAGATTTGCAAAAGTACAGAGTGATCAATAGTATAATTCTAGCAGTAGTCGTAGTATTCTCCATAGGAATGCAGTATTGGTTCATGGGAGTAACAAAACGGAGAGCAGACCAACTCAGAAACACTTTACGTGAAGATGATGTATTCACAAGAGAAGAATTAGAACAACTACGCCAACGAGTCAAAAACAGCAACAACAACAACAACAACAACAAGAAGAAGAAGAAGAAGAATGATAATAATTATAATGATGATGATAATGATAATTAAATACCACAATAACAACCTCTTCTTCCTACTCCTAAAAGCGACTTTTGTTCTGGTGATACCAATTTAGNGTGAAGATGATGTATTCACAAGAGAAGAATTAGAACAACTACGCCAACGAGTCAAAAACAGCAACAACAACAACAACAACAAGAAGAAGAAGAAGAAGAATGATAATAATAATAATAATAATAATGATGATAATGATAATTAAATACCACAATAACAACCTCTTCTTCCTACTCCTAAAAGCGACTTTTGTTCTGGTGATACCAATTTAGATTTCTTGCGTAGATTCATAACATCATTATACCTTCCCTTCTGATCATACCATACTTGTGCTGAGCGTGTGAATAAATCATCAACATTAACGCCTGTCTTACTACTTGTCTCTAAATAAAATTCAATATCCCATTCAGTCATGACTTGTTCAATGTAACTCTGAGGAACTCTTTTAAGTTTCCTATTTGTCATTGTGGAAAAACTTTTATCTTCTTCTTGATCTCCATCATCACATTTGGTTCCACACAATACCAACAAACATTCTGGTTCTACTTCTGTCAATTCTTCTATCCATTTATTAACTTGAAAGAAATTCTTAGTATCCATCAAATCAAAACAAATTACAGCCAAATCAGATTCTCTGTAATAATGACGTGTCAGAGAAGAAAAGCGTTCAGCACCCGCAGTATCCCAAATCCCAACACGTAATCTCTGCATTGAAGGTGTTATTGAAATGTCTACACTCTGATAGGATGCGCCAATTGTAGTTTTTGTATTATTCAACAATTGGAATATGCCATGAATGTATCTTTTCATTAGAGAAGTCTTTCCAGTATTCGATTCACCCAACAGAATAATTTTCATGTCCACCACCATTTTGTTTTGAGAAGAAGAAGAAGAAGAACAAGAACAAGAAGAAGAATTGATTTTCCTTTTTTTCTTCTCTCTGAATCAACAATCACCAACAGAAAAGAATAGAAGGAATGCAACTTTCAAATATTCCTTTGGATACTTTGAAGAATGCTAAAGATGACGTCACTCTAATACGCGATGCATTCCGTAACAACACTTGTAAAGATTTCATTATAACAAAAGAAGAAGAAGAAGNAAGTCTTTCCAGTATTCGATTCACCCAACAGAATAATTTTCATGTCCACCACCATTTTGTTTTGAGAAGAAGAAGAAGAAGAACAAGAACAAGAACAAGAAGAAGAAGAAGAATTGTTTTCCCTTTTTTTCTTCTCTCTGAATCAACAATCACCAACAGAAAAGAATAGAAGGAATGCAACTTTCAAATATTCCTTTGGATACTTTGAAGAATGCTAAATATGACGTCACTCTAATACGTGATGCATTCCGTAACAACACTTGTAAAGATTTCATTATAACAAAAGAAGAAGAAGAAGATGTTAGAATTAACGTGTTGGCTTGTAAGGATGCATTTCCTGTTTTGATTATAGAGAATTACTTTAATGAAGATTATCTGGATTCTGTTAAGGATGAATTATTGGATTGTGAATTCTATCAAAAGAGTAATGATTTATATGAATTTGTGCAGACTGAGGATTTGAGTAAGATGATGACGACGATGACGACGACGACGACGACGATGACGACGACGATGACGGAAAGTACTTTGAAGATGCTTTACTCGCATTTGAGTTCATCAGAGTTTACAGAGTTTATTTCTGCTCTNCAGAATAATTTTCATGTCCACCACCATTTTGTTTTGAGAAGAAGAAGAAGAAGAACAAGAACAAGAAGAAGAATTGATTTTCCTTTTTTTCTTCTCTCTGAATCAACAATCACCAACAGAAAAGAATAGAAGGAATGCAACTTTCAAATATTCCTTTGGATACTTTGAAGAATGCTAAAGATGACGTCACTCTAATACGCGATGCATTCCGTAACAACACTTGTAAAGATTTCATTATAACAAAAGAAGAAGAAGAAGATGTTAGAATTAACGTGTTGGCTTGTAAGGATGCATTTCCTGTTTTGATTATAGAGAATTACTTTAATGAAGATTATCTGGATTCTGTTAAGGATGAATTATTGGATTGTGAATTCTATCAAAAGAGTAATGATTTATATGAATTTGTGCAGACTGAGGATTTGAGTAAGATGATGACGACGATGACGACGACGACGATGACGACGATGACGACGATGACGACGATGACGACGACGATGACGGAAAGTACTTTGAAGATGCTTTACTCGCATTTGAGTTCATCAGAGTTTACAGAGTTTATTTCTGCTCTGACTGGGATTGAGTTATTGGAATCTCAATTGAATATTGCAGGACAGATTTACTCTCAGGGTGGTTATCTTGAATGTCATGATGATGATATACATCAAAGTGGTAAAGAAGAAGATTCTAATTCATTAGTGGTTGATGATGATGATGTTGTTGTTGGTGTTGTTGTTGGTAGGCGTATTGCATTCATTATTTACTTGTGTGATGAGAAATGGGATTCTAAGAAACAGGGTGGTGAGTTAGAATTATTAAAAGTAAATGAGAAAGATGGAAGTGCGTCTTTGGAAGTTGCTGCTAGTTTAGTGCCTAAATGGAACAGGATTGCCTTATTTGAAGTTACGCCTTATTCTTATCATCGTGTTAGTGAAGTGTTGAGTGATGAGCATTTGCGTGTATCTCTTACAGGATGGTTCTATGGTCCATTACCTGCTGCTGAATTTACTTCTTTGCCTAAAGTAGTTGTTGTAGAATCCAAGCAGGAGTGTTTTAAATTCAAAACACTAGATAATAATAATAATAATAATAATAATAATAATAATAAGATTAGCTTGGAATGGATTAATAAGGCGTATCGTAATAAGAAGAATATCAAGAAGATGCAGAAAGTATTTGGTGAAGAATCATGTATTGAATTGCAAGGGTTTCTGGATGGGGAAATGCACTTGGAGTTATTGAAGAATATTAAAGAGTCTGAATGTGTGGAAAAAGGTCCTGCTAATGTTCAGAGTTGTCTGGAAATTACTCCTAATTCGGTGTTGAAGGAATTTCAAGAAAAGCTAACAAGTGATACTTTTCGTTTATGGTTGCAGGATATTGCGTACTTTGAGCCTGCTTCTATTTGCTTTGAATGGAAACAGTTTAGAGGAGGAGATTATACTCTGTGTCATGATTTTATGGAGAAGGGAGAGTGTTTGGAGTTGGTTTATTATTTCAGTGGGACTATGATGGAACCGGAAAGTGGTGGGGATTTGGTGTATATGAGTCAAGATGAGCATTTACTAAGTATTTGTCCTAGTGATAACAAATTGGTTATAATTTATAAGGAAGAAGGTGTAATGGGATTTGTAAAGAGATTGAGTCGTCAGCGTAGTACTCAAGAAGATTTGATAATGTTGGTGTGTCGCATCACGATAAAATCAGAAGAGGAAAGTTCAGAAGAGGAGGGAGAAAGGTGATTTCTGAAGCGATATTGGTGAATAGAATTAAAAACGATGAGAGTTTTTCCCGTTTGTTACAACTTCTTTGATATGGATGACAATAGTCTGGAGTCACATGTTTTGACGATTGTTCACTATTTACAGTCAAAGTACTACAAACATGCACAATTGTATGCAGATGCAGTGATGGAAAAGCATGGTTCAGATTCTGTTATTAGTTTCTGGAAAGCTGTATCAACGATGTTTATAGAAGGAAGTTTACATGAAGCTGTTAGAGTATTGAAGACATTGGAAAACAAGAGGGATTTATTGTTATCATGTAAGATGGCTTTATTGAAGGCTAATCAGTTGATGGGACAAAGTAGTAGTGGTGGTAAAGCTGGCCAGGATCAGAATCAACAAGGACTTGAGAGTGTTCTGATGGATCGCAGTGATTTGAGTGAAGTTGCTTGGTTTCAGGCTGTGCTATTCTCTCTTATATTCCATAGTGAGGATGAAACTGTGAAGTTAATTACTAAAGGATTGAAGGCACATCAGGCCAGTAAAGAACACTGTGTAACATCAATGAAGGCTCTGCTTCTACGGTTACAATTAAAGACAAACGATATCTCTTCTCTAAACCATGAAGTTGCAAAATTGCTGGAGAAGGAATCGAGTAATCTTTGGGTTTATTATAATCACGTCAGTGCGGCTTACGATGTTGGTACTTCGGAAGAAGCTTTGAAATTGGTCAACAAGTATACGGAGAAAAAGCCACAGACAATCGCATTGCTAATACTCCGATTGAAAATACTTGCAAGTTGTGGCCAATGGGATTCCATTCTTGAAGCTTCTTCGGATTTGAACGCTGCACATGTCGAATTGCTTGGTGATTCAAAAGTTTTACTGAATGCTCAACCCAACACTACAAAATATCATTTGGATTCTATTCTAGCACTTTGCATGTACAACTTGTGCAAGCAGTCTAATATCAGCGCCGCAGAACAACAAGTGCAGATTATAATGACAATGTTACAAGACTTGGAACCAAATAACGCAGAATTGAGGATTCATATTGTTCGGAATTTGGCTAAAATGTGGACAAAAGAATCCAAGAATTTCTATTCCTGTCTAAAACAGATTCTGGATCAAGTGACACTCAATGGGGCTGAACCTTTCGCGGCTAAATATCTCATCGCTAAAGCAGAAACTTACAAGAATCAACCCAATGCTCTGCAGAAAGCAGAGGAAGTTTATTCAACTGTTTTGAAGAAAGATCCTAGTAATGCTGATGCTTTAGAGGGTAAACTATTATGTAATTTGTTTAAAGGGGAAATGATGAATGCATTTGAACAAGACATAAATGTCTTGCATGAAGCGCGTAGAAGGTCTGGACGCACAGGAATAGCACACTTCCTGCAGTTTATGGATACTAAGGATTTAAAGTATTTGAAAGCTTCTTTACTGGATTTCGAAGCGGAGATTTCTAGAATGCAAGTCGAATTTGGTGCTTACAATCAATTGAATCCTTCTCTAGTCTGCTTCATATTGAATACATGTCTTAAGTATAATCGAATCAGTTTCTCAGAATACTATGCTCCTGATGACCTGGTTGTCTTGATGAAAGATATTGTGAAAGATTTAGAGAGGTTTGTTCCAGGCTGGAATGATTTGCTTTTGATTTCTGCAAAGATTAAAATACTGAACAACGACTATGCTGGAGCTAAAAGTCTTGTACATCAATGCATCAAAGCAGATTCTTCAGACATAGAAGCATTCTTGCTTCAAGCTGAACTGCTTCTGAAAGCTATGCAACCGAAGGCTGCAATCCAATTTTTGGATTCATGTTTGAGCTTGAATTTTGCAGCAAGGAACAGCGTCAAGTATTATTTTGTACGAGCCTTTGCATACAAAGACTGTAGTAGATTTGACGAATCGCTTGAATGCATCAATACTGCTGTTCTAATGATTTCTTCCACTCCGCAAGATGAAAATCAAGCCGAAAAGGTACTAAGTGCAGAAAAAAGAGACGACATGTTTTACATTTTACTCGAGAAAGTTGACTTATTATTGTTGAAGAATGATTTAAAAGCAGCAGAGGCCACACTGCAAGCAGCGGGTAAAGCTCAACGATCAAGTAAAACCGAAGAGCCTCTTCTGATTATGAAGCAAGCAGACATCGAACTTCACTCTTCAAACGGGAAAAATTGGAGAAAAGTTGTTGAGCTACTTGAGACTGTTAAATATGATGGTCCATCAGCCTTTCAAGTTTTCAAGCAAGCCATGGTGAAAAAGTCAAAGATTCTTCTAAAGAACGGAAACGATACAAAGGCTTTCCTGGATGTTTATAAAGAACTATATGAAAAGTTTCCGGAGTCTGCAGATATCAGTATCTTATATGGCGACGCTTTACTTAGTGTACAACAAGTCATTGACGCTACTACTATTTTTGAACAAGTGATTCAAAAATTCCCAGAGAAAGAATCAGAACTTACAAGCAAAATTGGGAGATCCCTGACGAAATCTTTGAAGTTCAACAAAGCGTTAACATTTTATGAAAAGTTCCTTTCGAAGCCTGAACAGAAAAGCAAAAGGTCCATGATGTTCTATGATTATGTTTCTCTAAAAAAGAAACTTGGACATAATGAAGCTGTGATCGAGTTAATCAAAGTTGAAATGAAAAATGAGAACTCTCAATTGTTGGACGAAGGAATATTTCGAATTCTGGCTCTCATTCTTCTATCTGATATCTACAGTCATAATGGAGATATTGACAGTGCATTGGTCGCGCTTAAGAAAGCAGTGTCTCAAGCAAATGTTCTATCGCAATACTTTGGTCCAGAAGTTGATATTGCTGGTTTTCCTTGTAATCGGCTGTTATCCAACATATCTGTTCGTATATCAGAACTGTATCACAAGCAAGGAAAAGTTGAGCATGCATGCAAAAGTTGCAACGAAGCGATTTCTTATGACATTCAAAATTATGCGGCTCAATTATCTCTATCTCGCTTACATCTAGAAAAGAATGATCTACCATCAGCTCAGAATTGTTGCGCGTCAGTTTTGAAGTCTGATCCTATGAATGAAGATGCCGTTCTAATTCACACAAAAATATTATTCAAGCAGAAGAACTTCAATGGTGCTGTCAGTCATTTGAAACCGTTCTTGGATAAGAATCCCGCCTGCTTTGAAGCTCTTTGGATTTACATTGAACTTTACAACAGTTTGGGAAAACTTACTTCGATTCAACCTAACAAAGACATTGAGAATTTGTTCATCAAGATTGAGAGATTATCTGGAGCCTACTTGAGCAAAGAGTATGATGCTCAGAAGATCAAATCTACTTCAAATGAAAATGTTCCGTCAACAAATCAGATTTCTCCTGGCGAAACATCTGTTAGGGACAGCTACATAATGCCAAGAGATACTGGAAAAGCAGCGATCCATAGAGGCTATCAGTTTTGCAAAGGAATATATCTTAAGCACAGAAGAGATGCATCTGAAGCATTAAAATGCTTTCATTACTGTTTGAATGATACCAACTATGGAGAACTTGCTTTGAAACACATGATTGATATCTACCTAGAAGCAACAAATCCTGCTGCACCTATTCCTGAGGACAGTGCATCAAATTCAAGTTTACAGCCAAATAGTGGACTTTTAATAGCTCAAAAACTGCTAAGTGATAATTTAAAAGGAGAAAGTCACAGCTTGCTAAAACAATCACTCTATCATCGCGTTCTTGTAGCTTCTCGACAGAGGAATGAAATTGAAAGAACTATTCCTGAAATGCAAACTTTAGTAGAGAAGCAGCCTAATTTTGCGCCAGGAGTTCTGGCTCTTGGGTCTGCATTCTTAGCTTTGAAACAAAATCAGAGGGCTAAAAACGTGTTTCAATCTTTGATCAAGACAGAATGGCCTTTTGAATTTGCTCAAGACTACGAAAAATGTTTTCTGTATCTTGCTGATATTCAAATACAATACTCCAAGTTTGACGCTGCGATGGAGTGTTTCAAATTGTGTATCGGCTACAATCAGGCATGTTCAAAAGCTTTCGAAGGTCTTGGCTTTCTGATGGAGAGAGAAGCAAGTTATGCGAATGCTGCAGGACTTTATGAACAAGCCTGGAAACATTTACGAGAAAACGATCCCGCTTTAGGGTTTAAACTAGCATATTGCTACTTAAAATCTAAAAAGTATGTGGAAGCAATTGTCGTGTGTCACAAGATTCTAAAAGATTATCCTTCCTACCCGCGCTTAAAAAAGGAGATATTGGATAAAGCCAGGTCTTTAATACGTCAACCAGTTTAAACCAAAGTGATTGAATAGAACTTCAATTTGTTTCTTGAAAAGCGATGGACGGAGAATCGAAAAGGAAACAGAATCGTTCAAAGTCAATTTCGCCATCAAGGAAGACGCCTAGCAAGCGACTGACCCGAAGGTCATTACGAGAGGCATATTCCGATAATGATACGGAGCATGTGGAACTTCCAACGAAGAATCCAAACGTCTTTCAGCAACCTGCGGATGAGGAACAAATGGACCAAGTTCCATCTCCACCAGAGGCCCCTTCACCATTAGCCGAAGATTTAGTCAGTCCTGCT
>JALGPX010000081.1:0-18388 GCA_023515795.1 Amoeboaphelidium occidentale | reverse complement strand
CAAACGTCTTTCAGCAACCTGCGGATGAGGAACAAATGGACCAAGTTCCATCTCCACCAGAGGCCCCTTCACCATTAGTCGAAGATTTAGTCAGTCCTGCTGAAGCTGAAGAGGATCTTGACGAAGTGGAGCAGTTGGACAATTTGGATTATACCGAAAGCACTGCTCAGCCGATTATCACCGAGCCAGAAAACGAGGCTGAGGATGATGCACACGCAGATGAAGAGGAAGACGATGAACTTGAAGGTTCTGAAGAGGCTGAAGAGATCATTATTGAGAAGGCGGAGACTTTGTCAGAGGCTGTCGAAGAAGACGTTCAAATGGAGGACGCTGATTTTTCCGAGGAAGAAGAAGATATAGTAGAAGAGACTATGGAACCTGAAAGTCTAAGTGCTGCGCCTACGCGGGGTCCATTAGCTGATTTAGTCAGAAATATTTCTTCTTCCGTGTTTGGAACGCCTCTTCCGACAGTCAATTCCAACACAAAGCCAAAAGCTGTCGAGACACCTGCGCCCAATGCTGATTTCTACGCTTTAAAGTCTGAAAAGATGCTTTTGGATCTTCAGATGGAACAGCGTACTCAAGAGCACGAGAAAAGGGTCGCTGATTTAAACAGAAAGATTATTGAACTCACGGAGCAATTAGAAGAGGCTAAAGTCGAGGCGCAAAAAGCAAAATCTGCATCTGCAGTTGTGGCGCATGCAGAAGTTGCAAAAATCCAAGAAGAACTTCAGCAGCTCAACAAGGAAAATTTTGAATTAAAAAACTCGCTGAAGAAAGAGGAGGACGAAGTGAAGATGCTCTTAACGAAGCTTTTGTCAAAGGAAGAAGCATTGGTAAATTTTGACTCTGACATGGAAGAATTACGAAAGGAGAATGCAAAGATCAAGAATTTATACAAGGAATTGCAAATGGAAAGATTTAATGAGCAACAAGGAAGTGTCGAAGCTCGTTTTAGTCTCAATTCTGTGAGTAAACAAAATGAGTTGATGAAAGAGCATTTGAAATTTATGGAAAGCGAATTAAAGACAAAGAGTGAAGAGTTGATCGTTGCAAGACGCAATCATAACGATGAAATTGTTCAGATTCGCACCGAATTAAACCAGAAATCATCTGAGTTAAACTCCGCTTTGAATTCGGTTGAGCTTTTGAAGAAGGACAAAAAGTCGGTTGAGAAATTGCTTGATGATTCTAAGCAGCAATTGATCAAGCAGAAAACTGATGCTGTGAAACGCGAAGACTTTTTGACTGAGGAAATCTCAACCTTGAGAAAGATGAATGAGTCTTTAAAGAAGAAAAATAAGGAAAAGGAAGAATCAGTGAGTCGCTTAACGAAAGAGATGGAAACTGTTGACTCTGTTGTTAATCAGAAAGTTCATCAAATGGAGCTTGAAATGAACAAAATCAATTCGGAGAACCAAATGCTCAAAGAAGAGAATTCTAGGCTTAAGGCTGAATCTGTTCCTCTTATTAGGGATTTTTCACAAGTGCATTTGGATTCACCTGGTGGGGATAGATCAAATTTTGTAACGGTTTACTCAAACTGTGTCAAGTTTTCTAACGAACTGAAAGCCTTACGCACAGAGTATAATCATTTGCTGCAAGTGAATAAGGAGCTATTGGTTGAAGTCAATACTACTAGAGCTAGAAACGAAGATCTTACCAGCGACAAGAAGTTAGTCTTGCGTGAGTATGAAAGTGTTCTAAGCAATTATGATGTCGTTAAGAGAGATTATGAAATTGTAAATCAGGATCTAGAGAGTTTGCGGAAAGATTTTGTTGTCATTCAGAGAGATAATGATACTTTGAGGTTTCAGTTGGCTAACTTAATTCGACAAATGAGTGGTGAGACGCCAGATGGTGTTGGTGCATACATGGAAGACCCTGTTTATGGCCGTCAAAGCGATACTTTGAATGTTATTAATGATAATTTGGTTAAGTTTGATGACGTCAAAGAATTGGTTCAAAAGAATGGAGAATTGTTAAAGATCACAAGAGAGTTTGGTTTGAAGCTAGAAGAACACGAATCTTCTTCACAATTGAACGAAAAGAAGATTAAGGAATATGAAGCAAACATTAGTGACTTTACAGGCAAGTTGACTAATATTAAAGAAGAATATGAAAAGAAGATTAAAGATATGGAAATAAGTCTTCATGATTCTGGTTCAACCTCTGGTAATTCAGATCTGAGAAAAGAATACGAGCAATACAAGGAAAATGCTCTTTCACAGATGCGTGATCTTCAGAAAGATGTCTCATCATTGAATGCTCAACTGTTAGAAAGCAAAATGGCTGCTGTGAAATTCGAAACCGAATCCCAAATGCTGAGAGAACGAAACGGATTCTTGACTGAGTCTGTAAAGAATGCCGAGAAAGAACTTGAAATTGCAAGGAGGGACCGTTCGCAACTAGCCAAAACCAATGAAGACTTGGAAAAGCAAGTTAAACAATCTCTTTTGCGCTTAGAGGATCTTAACAATCAAAGAAGAATCATTGAAAATGACCTTTCACTCACAAAAGGACATCTTTCTTTGCTGGAGCAAGACATTGTGAGAGTTAGAGAGGAAAAATCTGAATTGTCGCGCGAGAAGAATCAATTGATGGTATTGTTGAACACAAGACTACAAGAACCTGGTCCGTCATCGCCGCAGCGTCCAAGTAATAATACTCAAGCAGCTGTTTCTCAGAGAAACTCGCAAGCTGAAGATAACTCAGTCAGTGCTCTTGAATACAAGAGTTTGTTCAGCAAGTACGAACAATTGATGAAAGATTATCAAGCACTTAACAATCAGTACCAAGAAGAGAAAGAAAAGGTTTCAAAGGAGTTGAACAAAGTCATTAAAGAAAAAGAAGAATTACTAGAGAAAATACGATCGCGCCCTGCAATGACAGCTCTCAATAGTTCAGAATCTAGCACCATGGAGATTATTAGCTTGAAAGACCAAGTTTCGTCTTTGACGAATATTGCCAAGGAATTGGAAGAAAAACTTAATCAAAGTGAAGATGCCAAGAAAGTATTACAGGAGGAGAAGAAGCAAGAGACTGAAAAGGTGAAAGAGGCAAACGAAATCAGCGAGGCACATGTCGCACGTATCAAAGAATTGAACTTGTCTTTAGATGACTTGAAGAAGAAGAACGAGTCCTTAGAAACAATGATTGAAACGCTGAAAGATAATCTCGCTACTTGTATGGATGATCTCAAGAGGCAATCTGTATTGGCACAAGAAGCTAATAACAATTACGAATCTGAAATTATCAAGCACGGAAAGAATTTGGAATTATTGAAGGAAGCTAAAGACTCAAACTTTAAGTTGAAGCAAGAAAACTCAAATCTTCAGCAGCAGCTGGATACGGTTAAGAAGTCCATCCAAACTGAAATGAACAGCTTATTGGAGCAGAAGGAAGCACTTAAGAAGAAATCTGACGAGTTTGATGAAAGAATGAAAGCCGTTAAACAAGAGAATGATTTGATTAAGAGAGAACTGCTGAATTCAGGAAACTCTGGGGTTGCTAATAACACTGTGCTAAATGCATTACGCAATGATCTGAATCTTTTAGAATTGGAGAATCAGTCTTTAACCATCAAGAATAGTCGTTTGGAATCTGATTTATTCAACGTTCGATTAGAACTTCAGGAATTCCAAAACAATATGTCCAGCTCTGGATTAGATCGTGCTGCAGCCGATACCGATGATGTTCAATTCAGATTAAACCAGTTGGATTTGTTACGTGAGTCCAATGAGACGTTGAGGTCTGAGAACAAACGCCTAGAGTCGTCTCTAGAAGAAAGCAAAAAATCTTCACAGAAATTAAAAGAAGAGAAGTTGAAGATTCAAGAAATGGCTAACAAGCTTGCCAACGATTTGAAGTTCGCGAATGAACGTATATCTTTGCTTGAAGAGGACAACCAAAAATGGCAGAAGCGAAATGAACAAATTCTGATGAAGTACAATCAGATCGATCCTGAAGAGTTGGTGAAACTAGAGAATAACAACCAGCAGCTTTCATCGCAGTTGTCAGCCAAGCAAAGAGAAATTGACAGATTGACCTCGACAATTCAATCATACATGAAGGAACATGAGTCTTTAAGCAAAAATATGACAGATTTATTGAAGGAGCACGAAGTACTAACCGCAAAACTTAAAGATCTTACCGCAAACAATACACAACTAGCTAAAGAAGTGTCTGAATTGAGAATCGCGGCGTCGACCGCTGAAAGTAATCAAATCCAGGAGTTACAAGATAAGCTGCAAGCGGCTGAAGAAAAACTGAGAGAAGCAGAAGAAAAGTATATGAGATATTACAATTCCGGAAAGGGATGGAAAGCCAAGCACGACGAGACGGCCAAAGAATTTGCAGAGTTGAAGACAAAAATGGAGAATCTACATGGCGAGTTCGAAAAGAGCATCAAATCTATCAAAGATGAGCACACACAGGAAATTGCTTCCATAACCAAACGAGCAGAAACAAAAGAAAAGCTGAAGCAAAGTATGTCTGATAAGACTATCAAGAAGTTGGAATCAGAAAAGGCTGAACTTCAGGCAAAACTTGAGCAATTTTCAAATGGTGCCAGTGTTAGTGTAAATAAGACTATTGACAGTGCACCAGTTGAAGTCGGGGGTATTAGTTCTAAACGTGTTCGCGAAGATGACAGTTTTGATGTTTCTGGCTCAAGTGAAAAGCTGATAAAACTTGATGTTGTAGAGGAAAGTCCTAAAGAGCAAGTTGCGGATAAAACGACAAAAGACAAACCGTCGGTAGTCAAGAAATTCACAGAGAAGAATAAGGACGAAATTCCTCTGGTTTTTTCGGATGCCGAGGAAGCTGCGAGCTCTAGACAAGCAGTTGAATCTGTTGGTCATTCAAATGAATCTTTGGAACATCCTGCAGTTTCTGAAAATATCGTTGGAAATAAGCCTGATTCTGAGAAAGACTCCAACAAAATGGAAGAAGATACACTTGATCAATTTTTGGATTCAATACAAGGGGAGGTTTCTTCAACGCCGCTAAAGAAGAAAGTCATAGAGGAACAAGCTTCTGAACCAACTCAAGATATGATCATACCCGAGGAAACTCTTTTAGTTGAAGAGAAATTGGTTGAGCCGGAAGAATCTGTTCATTCAGAGTATGTGCCATCACAAGGAGACGAAGAAGACTCTGATGAAAGCGGCGAATTGACTGATGCAGAAGAGGAAACCAAACCAGAGGATAAATCCAAGCCGGTATCCCCTTTACCTGATAAATCAACTGGTGTTCCACAGGCACCACCTCAACCACCAAGCAATGTAATAGTTACTCAAACTGGAGCTGTTATAAAAAAAATAACGTTTGATGAGCCTGCAAAGCCAGCTGTTAAATCTGCTGAAAAAGCTCCGAAACTACGAGCAAGCACCGGTGGTATTGGCCGAGGCAGATCTGCTGCTGCTCTTTTACAACAAAATCTTCCTGCAGCTAAAGGTGCAACCAGAGGCACAAAGAGAACTCGAGGTAAAAAATAAAAGGATGTGATGTTTGATATTGAAGATTTACTTTATGCTGAGCCACGAAAATGCTTTAACTGGAGATGAATCCTTTTTTGTTTGTCTAGCTTGTTGTGCTCGTTGTACCAATCCTTCAATCATCTGCTTGTTGAGAGATATCGATTCTGTTAGTCGTTTCTTTTCATCAGAGTGATGCTTCAAAGAGCTCTCCGCACTTTCGACACATTTCACAAAAAGATTCTTCATCTCAAGCAACTCTTTCTCTGGTTTCATCATTAATTCCTTCTCCTTTACAGCTAGAAGCTCTTCAATGTGATTTAAATAAAAGTTGTTTGTAGATTCATCAGTCTTGCTGCCAGAAAATATGGCGGACCTTATGGTTGAATTCACGCTTGAAGGCCGTTCCGCAACAGCCGGCGAACTTTCTGTCGCACTTATGGTGTGTTCTGGTGAGTTCGGTTTCTCATTCAATTCTGAGCTTGACATGCTCCGGCGCAGGTTTCTCGGACCAAACGAAGAACTTACAGGAACCTAGAAATTAAACTTGAGGCGGAATATAAAGTACCTCATCCAGATTGAAGGGAATGTTTAAACTGATCATGGAAAATTTCCTAATGTTTGAACGTCTCCATCGGAACTTTGACAGAGCCCGAGTGGGATGTTTAAGATCGTATTGCAGCTTTGATAAGAATGGAAACCACTTTTCTGTTGAGAACTTTGGGTTGATGACATAGGGTAATTTCGAATCATCCGAGTTCTTCACAAAGAATTCGTCTGCGCCGGAATCTCCTGCAGTCCGTGAAGGCTCCACGTCAGGCGGGCGTAGAATCTTTCTGACAGAATCCTCTGGAATGGAAACATCTGAATCTGAGAAAACCTTTTGCAAATATTCATCATAATCTTCCTTTGAACAAAAAGACAAAGGCCAACTCTGTTGCACAGGCTGAGACTGTGCTACTGTAGGCTGCGGCTGAACTTCCTGTTGGGTCTGAGAAAAGTCCCCGAAATCATCATCGCTTGCCTGAACATTAACAGCGTCGCTTTGCTTCGCTACTGTTTCCGTTCCATTAAAAGTACCAAAGTCGTCGTCGTCTTCCTTCTGCACTACCGGTTTAGCATTATCGAAATCCCCAAAGTCATCATCAGCTTTTTGAACTGTCGAGCTTGGTATTGCTGATGCCGGGCTTGCTCCTGCGTCAACTGTTGAGAAATCTCCAAAATCATCACTCTCAGGTACCACTGACGATATGACCCTCTCAGGAGAATTTTCCCTTGTTATAATTTTTACAGAGTTACTCTCGGAAGCGTCGAAATATTCTGAGAATTCTGAATCAGAGGCCGTAGACATTTCCAACACAGTTGAAACAAAAAGAAACGGTCGCGATGCTTTCAGGAAAATATATTAAAATTGTTCATTCAATTGAGCATTATCGTACTTTCTTCTCTTGGCTAAAACTTCCTCAACGGAATCTTTAACTAAAAATCTGACAACTTTGACTGTTCTCGTTTGGCCAAAACGTCTGCTACGAGCAATACCTTGATACTCATAATCCATCGCTTGCTTATCTGAATCCATCAAGAACGGATGGAAAATAACAACATAATTAGCTTCAGTCAAGTGCAAACCTGACACAGAATCTTCTGCTGACAATAGAATCAATTTGACATTTGGATCAGTTTTGAATGAAGTAACAGCTTTCGACTTTGTAAAAACATTACCATCACAAGTGACATGGTTAACGTTAAACTCATTCAAAGATTTTGAGACGAGTTTCATTAAATGTCTCCACTGAATGAATAAAACAATTTTTGCATCAGGTTCTTCTTGAATGGTTTTTGTTGCGAATTCTACGAACGCTCCAAGTTTAGAACCGTACTTGGAATAATCAATCTTAGGTTCATCAGGATCTTCGGCTTCGTTTTCTTCTTGCTCTTGCTTTTCGGTCTCAGGCTCAACTTTTTTAATAGCAATTCTAGCAATGTCTTCACGCTTCAATTCAACACGACAAGCACCGCAGCGAGGATGAGCTGAAGC
This sequence comes from Amoeboaphelidium occidentale, assembly GCA_023515795.1. Lineage (NCBI taxonomy): Eukaryota > Fungi > Aphelidiomycota > Aphelidea > Amoeboaphelidium > Amoeboaphelidium occidentale. The sequence continues at coordinate 10,873 of JALGPX010000081.1, read as the reverse complement.
CATCAGTAAATCCAAGCAAGGGCAACAATAAACATGACCGCATCTACCAACGGAAAACTTTTGACCACAAACAATATCCTCCAGGCAAATCAAACAATTCTGTTGTTTACCTTCCTGAACAGCATCCAACAAAGTCTGAAAGAAATTATACTGACTTTGAATATTTGCTCTTTCTCTTTCAACTTCAACAATATTCTTTCCGATGCTTTCGCAACGGGTTAATTTACTTCTTAAAACACTATCGATAGATTTCTCTTCAACTTTGTCTTCAGCAGTTTTGACTTCAATCGTGAGGACGCCATTCTTTTTCAAGTGAAGAACTTCATTATAATCTTTTTTTGCTTCCCCAAGAGATTTCTCCAAATTGCCGATTCTAGTGCTCAATTTTGCAATATTTGTCAAACGAGACTTCTGCACCATGGCAGCCACTTCTTCGACACTCATTTCCTTTCCATCTCCAACAATATCGAGAATATCGTCTGCCAACTGATGATGATTACATGCCATTAAAGACGAACGAGTCAAATCGTTCATTCCAATGTAAAGACCACGCTCCTCGACTGAAAGTTCAACCCAAATGCATCTGTTCTCGACAGGAGGCAATTCCAAATTAGGCTCATTTCTCCTTATTTTCTGCTGAACAAAGCATTTAGCCATGTCGAAACTGAACTCTTGATCGCAGTTCAAATATTTTGCCATTTCGCCGATGTCTCGGGCAGTGTTAGTAGCAGGTGTGCCAGTAACGCCCAAGTAGAATCTGCCTTTCAAATCTTTCAAAAAGCATCTGGCAGCCTTGTTTTTGCTTTCACTTTTTCCTAATTCGTGGAATTCATCACAAACGATACGATACCAAAACACATGTTCAAATACAACTTTGCCCATCTCCTTTCCATAAACTTTCTTGCCTTGACTCTTGATACGATGACAATAGAGCTCTTGCTTATAATTATCTCTTCCTTTTTCATACCAAGAGAAGGAAGACGTTTCCTTTGAAATCAGGTCACGCACTTTGGTATCGTAGCTTTTGTTCTGTAGAAAGTTCAATGATGTAATAACAATGTCCGCTTCAAGGACATCGTCCCATGAAAGCTTCTGGTGATCAACAATTGTTGTTAGAACTTTGATGTTGGCTTCTGGCATGCATCTCTCAGCCTCGAGCTTCCATTGAGCACACAAATGTGAAGGACAAACAACCAAAGTTGCTCTTGAGACAAAACATGAAGAGAATGAGAACGGATCCAACATTTTGCTATCCAAAGTTTTAAACGGATTCGTATGGATAAGAGCAAGAACAGTAACTGTTTTTCCTGTACCAGTATCATCGGCGAGAATCGCTCCTGGACAATATATGTTTTTCTTCGTTGTCGTTACATAGAGTTCAGGATTGACTTTAAAGAATTTTTTCATGACAATGTCAAAGAAAGGGCCATCTGGCCCAATTTGAGTCACAGTGAAGCCACATCTGTGATGCGCTTCAGAGTAATCACCGTTCGGAAAATTTTTGCACTCCATGCTGAAGTTATGATGAGCAGAATCAGATTCTTGCTCCAAAAGCCAATAAAGTGTCCGTTTCTGATAAGGTCTCAGCGTCAAATGAAATCCTTCAGGAGGATCAGATTCAGGACTCTCAAAAGTATCTGGAATCTTAAATTTCGAATTTTCAGCCTTGGAAACGAACATTGAAGTACTATTTACTCCGGCCCCAATAATCTTACCAATTAACGACATATCTACACTATTTTTTTCAAAGGCATCACGAATCGCATCCAAACGAGCGTAACGATCACAAAAGTACAAATTTGATGACTCACGCAAAACAAAAGCAAAATACTTTAAAGAGTTACTAGTAAACTCCATTTCCGTACGCCCAACAACAATTTCATCACGATCTTGTCCAACGACATACTTTTGCTCATAACGAATCGTTTTATCGGTACGTTGGTTTGCGATCCAGCTGTTTCCGGCGGTGATCAACGCCTTCTCTCTCAAAGCATTGTACTCAGCCTGTTCCTCTTCCGCTCCCGGAAAATCAGTCCACTCGATGATATCATGCGGACCAACACCGCTGATCGTATACATCCTTGTTTCATATGAGCCCTTAAATGTCATATTTTCCTTTTTGATGGCGGGTCTATGTATTGTCAACTCTGCCCCAAATTTAATGCCCATAAATGTACCCGACAGATTCGCGATTTTAACTTTTACCCCATCGGCCGGATACATCTGAACACTTCCAATGTAAAGCAAATTATTGTCCGTATTTGGATGTTCAGCTTTTGAATGGAAACTATGGCTGGGATAGAAGCACCACCAATCCATAAGATCTCTGCTACCCGCCGGCAAACTCTGAGGCTCCAAAACCTCGCACAAACTTTTTTCCAACTCCGGATAAGATTTCTTAACTAAATTCTTCTTCTTTGCGACGGTCAGTGAGCTTCCAGACGCTGACTCGCCAGCCTTCTTCTTTTGTCTCTTCTTTGGCACGAACGATTCGTCCGGCTCAATTTCGTCCAGGTTTTGATCGTCTTCATTGTCAACGTAGAAATCTTCAGCTGTGCGACCCTTTCTTCTCGACGCTTTCGGAACTGGTGCGACATTCTCAAGAAGATCATTATCGTCATCATCGGAATTGATTTCGATTATCGTGGAAGCTTTTGAAAAGATTAGAGTTTTGAGTTTATCAGTAAACTTACCCTTCTGTGCCGCTGCTCTCTTTGGTCGAGGCATTTGATCGTTTTACGGAAAACTTGAATGATTCACTGAGTCACTCCTTGATCTGATTGTTGTTGAGTTTTCGTGTTACATCGCAGTTTCAAGATAACGCGCTTCTATTTATGTCACCGCGACACATCTTTTTAACTTGAAATTTTAAAGATCATCATCGTCTCCAAATTCTTCACCTTCATTAAATCCTCCATCTTCATCCGCTTCCATTTGATCAGCGTCGCCTCCATTCAAAACTGCATCACATCTTGCAAGTCCATCTGTCGCGTCTTGGAAATTCGGATTCAATGCTAAAGCAAAGTGATAATGATAAAATGCTTTTAGGCTTTCATTCGAAGGATCTCTGTGACCTGATTTTCGATGTTGCAACAAGAACAAATCTCCCAATTTTGTGTGTAACCAGTCTGTGGAGAAATGAGAAAGTTGATTTTGCAACAATCTAATTGCTTCCCTGTACTGAGTCTTCTCGCAAAGTAATTCACATAATGCAATTGTTGCATCAACATTATCTGGATTTTTAGCAAGAGCTGTTTCAAATGCTCTTTTCGCTTTTTCGGATTCATCATTTTCTTTTAGAGCATAACCTGTAAATACTAAGCATTTAGGAATGTCTTTCATTACGGTTATTGCTTCTTTGGCAACAATTAATGCTTCTTTGCCTTTTCCCATCATAATTAGACATTCCAAGCAACCTTCGAAAGTAAAAACGTTTCTAAACAGTTTAACATATTACAGAAAGCTTACTTTTGAATCATGTGTGCCTTCTTAAAATTAACCAAAGCATCGTTCGGCTTCCTATTAGACAACATAATGTGACCCTTCATCATGTATGCTTCGTGCAGAGCTTGTGGATCAACATCAAGTGAATTCAAATTCAATGCTTGATTAACAAACATCAAAGCTCTGTCTTTTTCGCCTTTCGCGTCAACATATTTTGCAAGTACAGTCCATGGCTGTGGAGCCGTTTGATCAACAGATAAAAGTTCATTGGTCAATCTATGAAATTAAACTGAAATAAAAGAGTTTACTTGTTCAAACCCGGTATATAAGTTTTACCGCGAAGAATAGATGCATAAATGTCCATGTATTTCAAACATTCAGGCTCAAGTTCTGATGATCTCTCAAAATATCTCAATGCGATATCATACTCACACAAGCAATAATAACAGTACGCCAATTCCTTTAGTACCAATGGGCTACTAGTTCCTTCTAATTGTTTCAAGAGAGTAATTGCTTGATCATATTTATACAAATACTGCAATTCTTTCACTTTCTTCAATATGCTGATCAAAGGAGAAAGTTCTAGAGGAGGCAGCTGAACAGGTGGCATATCTTTACCAGCAGAATGCACCCGTAGTAAATCTGTGTATACTTCCAATGAGAATTGACCATCATCAAGAGCCCTTAAATAACTTTCGTAAGCTTCACGGAAATTCGATTGCGCTTCACAAACTTTGCCCAATAACTGCCACACTTCAGCTGAGCGATTCTTGTGCGGAATGCCCCTGAGAGAGTTCTTTGCCAAATTTAAGTCTTTAACTATGAAACAGCATTTGGCCATTTTAAATCTCGTGTCAACCCATTCCTCGTCAATGTTGAACTGTGCGCCTTCTTCACCCAAAGTAAAGGAATCTAAGCCGACTAAATAATTAGCCGTTTCGCTGAAAACTATACTTGCCATTTCCTTGAGACAGCGCCAATAGTGAACTTAGACAATCTTCAAAGTATCTCATTGCTCTTCTGTACTGTTTCAAGTGGTAAAGCGAATTCGCGGCCGTCTTCAGCAACTCATAACGACCAGAACATGAAGGATTAATTGACAGCATGAGCGATGCCATTTCGAAGGAAGATTTATAATGCTGCTTCTTAAACAGGGCCACACAGGCGCTCTTATTTTGATTCCATTCAGGTTGTTTCAGCAACGCAGCGATAGTCATTTAGAAGAAAAGCATTTAGAAGATCAGCTCTTAGGCATCAGCAGGGCGAGAATGTATCGCTTTAATTTCATGGCTACTAATCTAGCATGATATCTAGCTCAAAGTATATGTTGCGCGATTTACGCCATAATTTACAGGTTACAACTTCAGACCTCTGATGTAATAGAGCCGTCACGATAGGCTTAAGATAACTCAGATTATCTCTAAAGGGTCTAAAGAACTCTAAAAATGCCGTGTTTCATTAGTGGCGTTGCGTATTTCCATTTCCGTTGCCGCCTCGTTTTCTAATCGACCGAGCGAGATCGAAGTCGTTGTTACAGAGATTCTCGGAAATGTCTTCTACTGATGCACCACCACTCAGTCCAGACAATATCACTTGCAAATCATGTCAGCTGCCAATAGATTCCGATGGGAACATCATTTCGTACGATTATCATGATGATCTGTTCTAACTTTGTGAAGGTTCGGAGACAACTTCTTTCATGTCAACTGCTTCAACTGTTCCAAGTGCACAAAGTCTTTATCAGATGCTTTACAGGCAGATCAGGAGATACTCTTACTTTCTAATGGTCTTCCGGTGTGTGAGGCATGTTCTTACAAGTGCAGAAGGTGTCAGCAGGGAATCTTTGATGAAGCGATCATGACACAGGAGGGATCTTATCACGAGGACTGCTTTACTTGCGATGTTTGTAGTAAGAAGATCAATGATTTAGTCTATGTGATCATAAGCCCTGCTTCAGGGGACGATGCTGATGGAGGTGGATTGTTCTGTCTAGAGTGTTCAAAGAAAAGGGACGGTATAGATACTACACCATCAAATAATGCTACTGAGAATCCTTTTGGTTCATCGGCTAGTGTCAATAGTCTTGGTATTAAAAATCAGAGCAATGAGGATGCGCTTAGACGGAAATTGGCAGAGACAGAGCAAGTTCTGGAGAAGTTTCAGTCTGCTAGCAAGACAGCTTTGAACGAGTATCAAATGGTAAAGGATAGATTATCATCAGAGGCAGCAGCGAGGAAAAAATTAGAAGATGAAGTACACTCCTTGAAGCAAGCTTTACTGAAAAAGGATGCTGCTTTACGCGAGGCTCAGGCAATGAATGATAGATTATCTCAGCAGAATAGGATTAGTACTGCAATCGGCCAGCATGGTGATGGAACAGCAGAGAAGGAAGCCATAAAGCAACTTCACGAACTTGAATCTCAGTACTCAGAACTTTTAACTAAGAAGACTGGTCTCTTGGCGGAATTAGCTCAACTTCAAACTACGATCTCATCACTACAGTATCAGTTGACAAATCTTACTAATGAAAAGAAGTTTTTATCGGATGAGAATGCGAAGCTTAAGGAGCAGAAGGCTTCTCTAGAGGCACAAATGTTTGACGCAAGAGAAAGACAAGAGCAGCTTGAGAGAGATAGTTGGATATTGAGACAAACAATTTCAGAGCTTGAAGCTTCTGTGAAAGACTTGGAAAAGAAGGTTGCTCTTGAAACCACGAACCTAAAAATGAAACAACAAGCTGTTGTTGCGGCAAGTACTCCAGCAAAAGCAGTATATACCAGTCAAGAGAGCCTTAGCGGTAAAAAGATTGTCGCTAGCGATCTGCCTACAAAGTCTAACCTGAACAGTGGCTCCAGGGATCAATTAGCAGTACCTCGAGAAAATGGAAGCTCAAACAATGAAGGACTGAATGTGAAGCGTGCAGCTCGAAAATCCTTAGATATAAATGCAAAGAAAGCTGCTATGGCAGCGATTAAACATTCTCCTTCAAAAGAAACTCTTTCAGGAGCGCCAGATCGATCAGAGAGGGTTGGTGCAAAGATTATGAAGTGGATAAGTTTGAAAACTAATCAGAACTCCAAAAAGAAAAATGACAAGCCTCATCAATTGAACCCACAGACTTTTTATGTATCAGGAGAGACTTGCGTGATTTGTGCTGATGTGATTAAAACGTATGATTGTGAAATGCAATGCAAAGGTTATCATTTCCTTTTGAATTTTCATTTATTTTAGCTTGCGGATTGGCATGTCATGATGTTTGCTCTGCATCACTTGGTTTAACCTGTTCCGGAGACAGATCAAATCTTCGTGTTCCTTTATTTGGAAATGATCTCGCGATCCAATGCCAGTATGAGAACCGTGATACTCCAATTATAATAGTCAACTGTATTCAGGCGGTGGAAGCCAGAGGGATAAAAGCAGAAGGGATTTATAGAAAGTCTGGATTGGCGAGCCATATTAGACTTCTGATAGAGAAATTCAATTCAAGTAAAACATTTGGAGAAGAAATCAATTTACTGGACGATCAGCAATGGCCAGATGTGAATGTGGTCACGGGGATTTTGAAGCAATATTTACGGACCATGCCAGTTCCGTTAACAACGTTTGAGCTGTATGCTGTTTTAGTAGAAGGATATCGTAAGAATCACCTTTTATATTTTCTAATATTGTAGTTGAACAGAATGAAAACGAGAGATTGAGAACGACAGTAGATGCTGTTGCGTCTCTTCCCCGTCAAAACTTTGAGAGCTTGAAACTCCTGCTTTTTCATCTAAAGAAGATTACTTCGATGCAAGAAAAAAATCTTATGAATTCTAAGAACTTGGCTGTGGTATTTGGTCCTAATTTACTTCGTTCACCAAAGTCAGCTGCTGCAGAATTAGAAGGAACTTTATCTCCAGACTCAGAATTGATGGATATGGGTTACAAAAATAACGTGACTGAGTATTTAATTGATAACTGCACAGACATCTACAATTACGCTGAGAAGAAAAGAGCTGGTTTGCCTTACAGTCTTCCCGGAGAAAACGATAACAATCCCAGGGCATCCTACATGACAGAAACAGAGATTTCTATGGGCTCCTATCGGCCTGATCCAATGATCAATAACAGTAGTTACGTTGTTGTAAGTGGGGACAACGGAATATCACAAAGCTTTGCTAATATGGCTACACCTGGTCGACCATCCAACTTACGAAATATTGCTGAACAAGAAGATAGTTTGCTCACAAATAAGCTCAAAGGTGCTAGAGAGCCTGCAGCAAGTATGAGCAGTTCAACAAGAAGAAAATGATACTCAAAATAAATGGTCTCAAGTAGTTCACGCCAATTGTGGAATCACGCCGATCACAGCTTCGGCCGAGCAGATCAATTTCTCTTCATAAAAACATGTCGACTATAGAAAGCCCACCAGACTCGCCTGGAAGCACAAATACAGATTTAGATTCAAAGCCAAAAACTGCATGCTTTCAATGTAGATCAGCCCATGTCGCATGTGATAAAAACAGACCGTGTGGTCGGTGTAAGCGATTAGGTAATTTGGGTCGCTATTGTTGGATTTATTTTCTAACTGCTGCCTTCTATAGCCAAAGAGTGTGAGGATGTGAACGATGAGAACAGATCGCACCTACAGAACCATCGACTTTCTATTTCTTCTGGAATGGACATGCTACCGAAGAATTTTAAGGCACCTGCGCCAGTGGATTCAAATGAAGCTGTTCCCAACGCAACGGCTTTTGCTGTGAATATGAGCCCTGGTCCTGCTCCTTCTATGCAATTCCATTCATCGGTTGGAGTTAATCCGTTTGCTGCACCAGTTGCTGCGCCACCGCCATCCGTGCCTTTGTCGATGACGATAAATGCTGGTACTTCCTGTGGGAACTGCAGGAATTCTCACGTTTCTTGTGATAAAGGGAGGCCGTGCTCTCGTTGTGTACGCTTGGGCTGGTCAACCACATGTGCTGATGTTCCTAATTCACGAAAATCGTCAAGTTTTGCTTCTGGATCATCATTTAATGCAGCTTTGCCTTCAATGCAAGCACCTCCGCCACCACCACAGCTTCCTTTGCAGCCTCCAAGTCATCAAATGCATTCAATACACGGACATAAATTCATCAAACTGGGGAACAGGCCTTCATCAATATCAATGGATCAACTAGCAAAGGAGCCTTTTGTTGGCGGTATTCCGTATTATGTTGTTGACGCTGTGCATCCCCAGAATACAAGGCTTTCAAGTGGATTTAATTATACGCCCAGTTCAAGTTTAAGTGCATCCTCTGGCGCCGGATTTACTGAACCAGATGAAAATTTGATGCTTGATCTTGATGTCGGTTTAATTCCGCCCTTCTCGTTTGTAAACAAGAAAGAGCTTTATCAATACAAGGCTGCATCTCAACTCAACGCTTACCCTACGCCTGCTGCTACTCCTTCGGCTACAAGAACCAACTCAAGGATGGATTTAGACAAGATTGCTTCATTAGAACATGAATCTCTGTTTATTGCGCAAGAACCAGACTATCAACTCAGCGAAGGCTCTGGTGTTTCTGTTGCTACTCAGACAGATTTCTATGAACCAAAGAATGGGTATATCAGCACTGGAACTTGGATTCCGAATTCACTGTTTGTTTAAGTAAATAGTTGTCTGTACTCCCGTTCAATTCTTTTCAAATTCTCATTTAAATACTGTTCGAATTCCCGTAGTCTGAAGTTATGATCAATTTTGATGAAGCCTTTTAATTCATCATCTTGTTCTGACCATCCAAACTCTTCAGCATAATCAGAGTCTTTAACCATCACAGGAAGATGTGCCCAGAGTTCAGGCTTTAATAATGGGTAGACAGAAGCCAATTTTGTAAGGAAATGAAGCCGTTGGTATTGGTCTAGGCAAGGATCAAAGTAAATCATCATATTGGTTTGAATCCACGCAAGACGTTCTTTTACTGTGTGCAGCTTGGAATTAGAACTTGCAACTGTCTCATTCACCAACTTTTTTAGTCCATTCTCAAAAGCAACACGTCGAACGAGTCGTGTTTTTCTTATTCGTTCTATGTCAGCATGATCTTGTCGCATAGATTTCGGCGGCGTGTTTCTGGATGTCGGAATTTCGACAAGATGCCCTCCTACCTTATCTTTACACCATGAATGATCCTTCTTATCGACTGATATTCCAATATGGTCACAATATCTCAGCAGTCTAAGCAAGAATGCATCCAAATACAGTTGATCATTATGCTGGCCGTTCCGAATCTCCGGTACCATGTCAATAAACGAAGGCATACATTCCGGCGCATTATAATCTCTGCATTTAATCGTTCCTATAGGCCTTAGATAAAAAGGTGTCTTTGTGTCTATAGAAATATGCTTGATATCATTCAAATTCTGTTTTGCTCTGATACTTTCCACAAATGGTTGTATCTGCTGCAAAGATGACGAGTTGACCTTTTGCGCTTTCAAATTATTAATAAAGAAGTCCGGATGCACAACTTTTATGAGCCCATTGAAGAAGTATTTCTTTAGCAATACAGATCTATCCATATCGTGTCAATTCACAAGACAAAAACATTCAGAATCGCGACTATAAAACGCTTTATGCCGTTTCAGATTTTCAAAATTGATTCTTTATTGTTCTTAAGCAGTCAAGAATATGACTGCGAATATGAAGATCACTAGGGCTGAAGATCTTAGGACAAGTGCCGAATTCTCTGCAGCAAATTGTGTCCCAGTAGCGCAGCTCTTATCATTCAGAGAATTGCATGTCTTAGCAGAATCCAATTTAAAGTTCTTGCAGACATCATTAAACCCTCTGACATAAGAATTGCAGCTGGACTTGCACAGGAACTTGTTATCTTGTTTCTTAAGCTGATCCAAGTTGAAGCATTGAGCCCCGCCTGCGACAGCATTAAGTTCCGGACTCTCGCTTGAGGATCCTTCTCTGTCTCCGGTAAAAATTCCCTTGATACCATCAAACAGGTCGACAGCCGTGTCTCTGATCGTTTCGCCAGTTGAAACAGCAGTGTCTTTAATGGAATCTGCAATATCCTTCGCGGTATCAGTGATGTTCTGGAATATGCCTCCCAACTCACTTGAGACGCCAACGCCAAACAACATGGTGAAACAGACATAATCAACAGCATAAGGAACCTTTTTCAGATTAACCGACGAACCGCACTTTTCTGAGGTAGCCAAAGAAGCTTCGTCAACAGCGGCAAATACTGCAGCATCAAAGGACTGGACGTCAGGGAACTGATCTGAAGGCGCGATGCGAACATTGAAACCAGAGCAGAGTTTGGACTGAGACAAGTCTAAGCATTCTTGCGCCAGGGCAATTGAAACCAACGAAATTAATGCAACCAGAGAACGGACGAACATTTTAGGAATGAAACATTTGTGGCGGCAAGCGCCTCAGGTGGAATTTCGCACTTTCCTAAAACGG